>CAUYSK010116262.1:0-25454 GCA_963575035.1 Avahi laniger
ACATGCCTGTAGTCCCAGCTACTTGGGAGGCTGAGACAGTAGGATTGCTTGAGTCCAGGAGTTTGAGGTTGCTGTGAGCTAGGCTGACGCCACGGCACTCTCTCCAGGCAAGAGAGTGAGACTCTGTCTCAAAAAAAAAAACAAAAAACAAACAAAAAAAAAACTTGTAGTTGTGAGGACTGCGAAGCCACACTCAGTGCTGGGGAGGTCCCAGCACACGCCCATGCTGCCCTCTGCCCTGCAGAGCTGGAGTCTGGATCATGTGACTGTGCCTCCCCAGCCACACCTGATTGGACCAAGGTGTGTCCAGCTGAACTAGTGACAGCCAATCCACAGGCTAAACAGAAACCTCTGACTTTTTTACCTTACTGAATGGAAAAGATAAATTGGGAGGATCAAATCAGTATTTGAATTAGCCAGGGTAGTGGCGCATCCTTGTAGTCCCTGCTTCTTGGGAGGCTGAAGCAGGAGGATCGTTTGAGCCCAGAAGTTCAAGTCCGCAGTGATGGCGCCACTGCACTTCTGCCTGGGTGACAGAGCAAGACCCTGTTTAAAAAAAAATATACAAGTATTTGACATTAGGCAATCTGGAAAGAGGATGATTGAAAACACTGGACTGTAAGGTCATGTAGTTTGTGGTGGCTATTATCGGCAATGCACAGCTGAAGTTGTAAGTGTAGAGCAGAAATGCAGAAATAAGCAGAGACCCCACCTACCCACCCAGAGCCCCTACCAGAGCAGCTTCAGTAGTGGTGGCTTTCCAGGTCCTGGCTCCAATTCCTGTGGGGCTTAGCTACCTTAGTTTCCCGTCCTTGGATTTCTGTAAGATTAGGCGCGCGCGCGCGCGCACACACACACACACACACGCACACACACACACACGCACACACACACACACCTTTTTTTCTGAGATAATTTAACTTGACTGAGTAATTGTTCCTTGTAACCAAAATAGTCCTAAGACAAAAATGTTCACAATATAATGTTGAGTGAAAAAAAGAATGCAGCATTTTAAATAGGCTATATTTATAGCTGCATCAAATGATGGCATAAAATCAAAGACTAAAAGTGAACAGGGAGAATGAAAGTAATTAATGTGTTAGAGTGGTGGGATTATGGTGGGATTCTTCTTCTTTTCCTTTTTTATTTTTGCTACTGCTGTTTGTAGTGGAGACCCTAAAACTTCAGACCCTAAAACCTCCTTCTAGTTCAACCTGACCCTCTGGCAAGTCTATTGCCATGCCCCAGAGTGGGGAGAGAGTGGGCAAAAGAGGGCAAAAGATTGCAAAACATTCCCCCAAATGATTCATATTTGCTTTCATGTCTTGACTGAGAACCATTGCTTTTTCAAAGAGAACTGACTAATTACCACTCTCCCATCTCTGCACCTTTAGTGCACATCATTCCTCTTAAAGTGTTCTTCTGTCAAAATCTGACCCACCAAGTACGCATCTGTTCTTTTGCAGAGCAATTTGGCAATATCTGTTAATAGTAGAGTTGAAGATGACCTAATAATTCTCTTCTCTGGTAAATATCCTAAAAACATTTCTGTATGAGCACAAGGAGACACAAACAGAAATGTTTGTTGCAGCACTGTTTGAAACATTAAAAAACTGGAAAGAATCTAAATGTCCATCAACAGAAGAATTGATTTAAAAATTGTAGTAACATATACACACCAACACAATGGAATACTATGCAACAGTGAAAACTAACTAGAGCTACATGTATCAACATATATAATCTAAAAAGTATGTTGAGCAAAAAGCAATATACAGAAGAATACAGTATGCTATATATAAAATGACATTATTTCAGAATACATACAGTTGTGATAAAAGTATAATGAAATTCAGGGAATAATATACACCAAATTCAAGGTCCTAGTTTCTTCCAGAGAGTAGGGGGAGGCGATTGCAATTTGGTAGGGGAAGACAGGTGGCTTTCATTGCATTGGTAATTGTATTAGTTTCTGTGGCTGCTGTAACAAACTACCAAAAACAGTGACTTAAAACACCAGAAATTTATCCTGTCACAGTTCTGAAGGCCAGAAATCCAAAATCAGTATTACTGGGACAAAACGAAGGTGTAGGTAGGGCTGTGCTCCTCTGGAGGCTCTAGAGGAGAAACTGTTCCTTACCTCTTCCAGCTTTGGGTGGCTGCCAGCATTCCTTGGTTTATGGCCACATCATTCCAATCTTTGAATCTGCTCTGTCTTCACAGGGCCTTCTCCTGTGTGTATGTATGTGTGTATGTATGTACGTATGTGTGTGTGTATAATCTCCTTCTGTCTCCCTTTTATAAGAACACATGTGATTGCATTTTGGGCCCACCTGGATAATCTAGTTTAATCTCGCCATCTCAAGAGGCTTAATTTAATCACATCCGCAAAGACCCTTTTTCCAAATTTAACATTTACAGGTTTCTGGGATCAGGATCTGATACCTTTGGAGAGGCATTTTTCAGCCTATCACAGTAATATTTCATTTCTTAAGATGAATGATAGGTAATAGCAGATATAGGCTTCCAACTTGAGCCCAGCAGAATGGCTCCTGCAAGAAGAGTGACCAGAAGAAAAGGGGGCTTTTCTGCCACCAATGAGGCGTCAACCCGAGAATATGCCATCAGCAGTCAGAGGTGCATCCGTGGAGAGGGCTTCAAGAAGCATATCCCTCAGGCACTCAAAGAGACCCAGAAATTTGCTATGAAGGAGATGGGGACTCCAGATGTGCACACAGATACCAGGCTCAACAAAGCTGTGTGGGCCAAAGGAACAAGGACTGTCCCATACCAGACCCATGTGTGGTTGTCCAGAAAACATAAGGAGGATGAAGAGTCACCAAACAAGCTCTATATGTTGATTACTAATGGACTTGTCACCATTTTGAAAAATCTATAGTCAGTGTGAATCAGAACTAACCACTGATTGTCAAATAAAGTTATAAAATCACATATAAAATCACACACACACAAACAGACATAGAATCATGGCCCTCTACCTTGAGTCACAGTTCTCTATGAATGTGTCTTAAGTCAAACACAGACTGTGAGCCGAAGAGAGAGGTCTTCAGGAGTATGAAGAACAATGCAATGAGGGTAACGCAGTAGGAAAGTTAGAAGACTAGGAGTCATCCTTAAGAGTAGGGTGTACATACTTGTCATTTCAGATGTGGGATAATTCTGGATAAAATGAGATCCAGGGTATGACACCTATGACCTGACTCTTGCCATCTTTAGAATTTTTGGTGAGTTTTTTTAAGTTGTCCAATTTATGTTTAAAGAGTGGTCCCTCCTCCAAAAACTCACATTAATCAGAGACCTAAAGACCAAAAACCAAAACCAAATAAAAAACTTTCAAAACCAAGTGGATTGGTGCTAACCTCTGGCAGTAGAATTTCAAGTATTGTGGACATGTCAGTGGAGAAAAATTCCAGTCATGTTACTAGGCAGCCACCAGTTCTGCCTGCGTTTAATCCAAGCCTTCTCTCTCTCACCCCTCCCAGGCCAAAATTGCTGCCAGTGCTCTGTGAGTCAGCTCTGTTCCCAGGAGGTCATCGATGGGCTCAGGAATTCCTAATTGGCATAGGCAGGGCTGCAGGAAGCAGGTGGCCACGCCTTTGTCAGCACAGTTCAGCTGTGATTAACTGGATGTTTGTTCTTTGGCTGCAGCCTAGTCCAAGCAGGCCTGGCGAGAGCTAGTGTGCACACCACAGAGTCAGAGGACGCCCTGTGTCCTCCCTCCCCAAATGAGGGAGTGGTTGGTAATGACCAGGACCAATCTGACTGGAAGGTGCTATGGAAATCCGCAAAGTTGAAGCCGACATCTGCAGCATTTTGCTTAAGCATCTTGCCAACAAAGTGTATTGTGCATTGGGAACAGTCTAAATGGGTCATTTTTGCACCTACAAATTACTAATAAGAATAACCTTTCTATCTTTGCAGGCTTAGAAGCTGAGGTTGTTGACATTTCATTTGTCAAGTCTCAGCTCAGATGGCATCTCTAGAGGCATCTACCTAAAATTGAGTGCCTCAGTTACCTTCCATCACGTCACCCTTTTTGTTTCTTTCTAACCACTTTTTATAATCTGCAATGATCTTGTTTATTTGTTTGCTTATGTATTTATTGTCCATCTCTCCCTCTAGAACGTAGTGTTTTCTCTGAAAGCAAGAATCCTGCCCTTCTTGTACACCATTGTATCCTCAGAGCCTAGGACAGTGCCTGGCACATACTGAGACAATAAATATTTATTGAATAAATGAATGAGTGAATGAACAAATGAATGAAGATGCTGAAAAATGTCCCAGGACCCAGAAAGAATCAGGCATAGAAGTGAAAACAGAACCCAGATATAACTATCTTATATTCGTGCATGTCAACATATTTGACTATGATTCCTCCCCAATTTGCTCTGTCTGATATGTTCCCACAACTTAACACTGGAATATCATTCCCTTATATGCACATTCATTTTCCATCTGAGGAAACTGAAGCTCGGCAAAGTGAAGTCACTGAACAAAACTATATATCCAGTTATAGTTGTGACTTAAAACTTAGATTCTGATTTCTATCAGAGAAGTAATTTACACATAGGATAATTTGGGGTTTTGCCTTATTTTGTTCCTTTTCCCTACAAACAAAACAAAACACACTCTATGAGAAAAATGTTTTTGTCTCCATGAGACAAAAAACTATAGTATAAGGCTGGGTGCAGTGGCTTTTGTCTGTAATCCCAGCATGTTGGGAGGCCAAGTTAGGAAGATTGCTTGAGGCCAGGAGTTTAAATCAGCCTGGGCAACATGGTGAGACCCCATCTCTATAAAAAATAAAAATAAAAAACTATGGTGTAAAGTCAGTGTTACATTTGGCAAGTCAATAACCACCTCAGAGGGGGTTCTATTCCAGGACTAATTATTAAGGAAGTAACTTTGGCTAGGCTTGATGGTACACTGTTATTAGAGATGAGTGAGATGAGAACACCCTGCTCCCAGGGCTACCAGGTACGTGAGATGGTCAACATGGAAGTCTTGGACTCAGACTCCGGTTATTTTTAGCATTAGGGAGATATTGTTTCATGTGGTTAAGGGATACACTCTACCAGGAAGCAGGGCAACCGAATGACTTTGTGACACCTTCCCAGCTCCTGGGAGCCATCTGGACAAGGACAGCACAGGAAGCGTGAAGAATAGGAGCTCCAAACACCCACTTCCCCCTCCTCCCATGAGACTATGCTGCCTTCTTATGATTTGAGATGCAAATGATGATTGCGAGTACTTAATACATCAACTGACAAATATTACTATTTTCTTAATAAGTGTCGATGTTTTATCTGTATCCAGTTTTTCTTTCTTTTTCTTTTTTTTTTGAGACAGAGTCTCACTCTTTTGCCCGGGCTAGAGTGCCATGGCGTCAGCCTAGCTCACAGCAACCTCCAAATCCTGGACTCAAGCGATCCTCCTGCCTCAGCTTCCCAGGTAGCTGGGACTACAGGCACGTGCCACCATGCCCAGCTAATTTTTTCTATATATTTTTAGTTGTTCAGATAATTTCTTTCTATTTTTTTTTAGTAGAGAGGGGATCTCGCTCTTGCTCAGGCTGGTCTTGAACTCCTGAGCTCAAACGATCCACCCGCCTTGGCCTCCCAGAGTGCTAGGATTACAGGAGTCAGTCAGCCAACCCGCCTGGCCTGTATCCAGTTTTCATTGTCCCTTTATGTGTCATAGAAAGTGTACCCACCCAAGCTCATTCATTCATCCTTTTTCCTTTCTCTTTGAAAATGTCCCTCATTCTGAAACCTGTTTTGAATTATAACAGAAAAGTACCACTGTCTGTTATTGAAAGGAGAAAGAATTTTTTTTCATTTCAAACAAATAAAAGCCATGAGGTATCATATCTTCTCATAAGTAAGTTCATTGCCAACCAATAGCAAAAGGATTACCCACAGTAAGAAAGGACTCTGTGAAGATGAGTGATTTACCAAAGAATAACCTATCTTAGAGAATTTTCCTAGCTCTCACACAAACCTCTTCATTAACTATTATTCACTAATTAGGTCTAGTATGGTAGCAACCACTCCACCATCACCTTAAAGAAAATATCTCTTTTTAAAGCCACAAAGAGCAAACCATGGGTGATTGCCTAAGAAATTTTCAATACAGAATGATAGCACCCTAGATGTTTAACACAAAACTCTGGGAGAAAAAGGATAAAGCAAAGCAATTTAAAATGAAGAATAATTACTTCTGAATAATAAAAGAAAACTCAAAGAAAACTATTCAGGTAATGGAGCAGCTCTCTAGAAACAGAATCCACAGAACATCCCAGAAAATGTTGTGTTAAGCCACCGAGTTCAATACCAGCAAGAGAAAGTGTGGTAACTTTTTGCCCGAGGGACAAAGATTGGTAGCCTATGCAATGTTTTCAGTTATTTGCTTTGAGGACTGATTTGATTCGCTCTGTGTTTTCTGGGTTTGGGTTTTGTTGTTGTTGTTGTTGAGACAGGGTCTTTCTCTGTCACACAGGCTGGAGTGCAGTGGCCCAATTATAGCTCATGCAGCTTCAAACTCATGGGCTCAAGCAAGCCTCCTGCCTCAACCTCCCGCCTCAACCTCCCAAGTAGCTGGGACTACAGGCATGCACCACTATATCCAGCTGATTTTTAAATTTTTTGTAAGGACATGATCTCACTATGCTGCTCAGGCTGGTCCTAAACTCTTGGCCTCAAGCAATCCTCCCACCTTAGCTTCCCCAAGTGCTGGGATTACAGGTGTGAGCCATCACGCCCAGCCTTGACTCATTATTTGAATTATACCTAAGAAGTCAACCCTCACAAACTAGCTTTAGCAGGAAGGCAGCTAGTTCTTGTTCTTAGAGTGACTGCCTTCAAAGATAAATCCAACTCCTCAAGTCTAAACTATTTACCTACATTATCTCCCTGATTCTTAACTGTTGTGTTGCCAGCCTGTCTCTCCCACTAGATGGTGGGCAGAAACCCGTCTTACTTATCTTTGTACGCCCTACTTGCAGCACAGAGGAATGAAGTTAACACAATTGGGGGTGGAGCCTGGCTTAGTCAATCCCTTTTGAGTACTTTTTAAAAAGTACTTTTCTTTGATTCTATCTTTTTGGCATTTTAATGATGTTTAAAAATAGTTTGACCCAAAGCACCTCAGACTTCATATTTCAAATTAGCTCACAACAGATTTACAACATTTTGTGAATGATGTTGTTTAGTTCCCTTGTGGCTGTTCTTCTTTTATTTACTGTTAATCAAGATCTCAAAAATCACAAAATAATACACTAATTCTGAAATACTAATTATAAATACCATAAATCATAAACCCTAATTTGTAGCAAATATTATGGGTGACGGACAGGTTATTTCAAGCATTTGCAGCTGTGATCCACCCTCAGACTGGTCTTCAGAGCGTCCTGTGACCTCACATCTCAGCCACAGCCGTGCTCCCAGCTGCTCTTCGCTGCTCCAGCTCAGTCTTCGTGGTTCAGCAGCCATTAAAGGTACAAACACTACCTCTTTGAAGGAGGGTGCCTTAGAGTCCACAGCTAATATCTGTAGAACTCCAGCAATTCCATCAAGAAAAAGCAAAATAAAAATTAGGCAAAAAAAAAAAAAAAGCACAGATATCCCCACAGATGCCATAAGAACAATGACTTGGGTACACTGCTTTTGGGAGAACTGACCTGGAGCCTGCTCGAGCTGCTTTCACTCTTGAGGGAAAGATAAATAAGAAAACCAACCACTTAGATTTGGAGATCACATAGGATTAGGAGGCTGTCATTGATGGTGGAATGGGGGATTATGGGGACACAGAGGAGGGCTACCTGACCCTGCCTGGAAGAGGTGGGGAAGGCTTCATTCAGGAGCAAATTCTGAACTGCATTGGGAAGAATAAGCTGGAGTTAGCTAGAAACAGAAGTGGGAGGAGGCAGCATCCTAGGCAGAAGAAAGACTGCCATCCAGCAGGAGCTCAAATAATCCAGGAGCATCTAGGGTCCAGGGTCCTGTGGAGGAGCAGTAGATTAGGAGGCTGGATAGTGGTCCAGGGTCAGATCACTGACAGCTTTGCAAACCATGACAAGGAGCTGGGATTTCAGTTAGAAGGTAAAAGGGAGCTATGGAAGGATTCAATTCTAGGAACTAATTTAACTTGCATTTTAAAAATGAAATCACTTTACCAACTTGTTAATTCATGGTGGGGGAAAAAGTTCCTAAAGAGCAGATCAGAAGCTGGAGTCCTGTGGGAAGCAAATGCTCTGTCTCTCCAGGGTCTGGTGAGGCAGGGGCTGTGACGCTCAGGCAGCAGGCTAAGGCAGCCTCCCTCGTGACGCAACGGGTGCCCACCTACCGCCTGCCCAGGCACCTTCTCCCTGGGAAGGGCACTGTCCTGAGCACCGAGCGATGGCTCTGGCAGCAGAGGAAGGGGCTGGGGGTGGGTGGGCAGGCCTGAACGTGGGAGGACCAGTGCATTAAGATGTGTAATGATGGGGCCTGAACTAGGCGGTGGGGCTGGAAATGAGAAGGTAGGTTTAGGACACTTAAGAGGCAGAATTATGTGGATTTAGGGACCAACTGGGAGTGTGGGAAGTGATAGGGAAGTGGAGGTCTAAGACATCTGGTTGCTGTCAGCCGAAAAGGGAGCGTAAAGGAGTGCAGGCATGTTTGTGGGGAGATGATCAGAGGCGCGCCCTGGCTCCCGTCACACTGTGGCGCAGATCCCGGACGCCTGCCGCACTGAATCGCTCGCAGTTTTGAGAGGCGTCATCCTCTCAGACCTCGGTTTTTGGACACATCACTCCAGAAGACATGACACCCTTCCCCCTCCCCTACTCTACCTGGCTGACTCTAATTTACCTGCTCACCCCATCTGTCGAGCCAGCCTTCTCTCTTCCTCTGTTGCTTTCCTTCCCATCCAACTGTTACGGGTTGAACTGTGTCCCCCCAAAAGATGCATTGCAGTCCTAACTCCCAGTATCTGTGAATGTGACCTTATGTGGAAATAGGGTCTTTGCATATCGAATCAAGATGAGGTCATTAGGGTGGGCTCCTAATACAGTATGACTAATGTCCTTATAAGAAAGGAAATAGCCACGTGAAGACAAACACACAGGGAGAACGCCATGTGCTGACAGAGATCTGAGCCATGCAGCTGCAAGCCAAGGAGTGCCAGCCACTGCCAGAAGCCAGGAAGAGGAACGAAGGATTCTCCCAGAGTCTCAGAGGGAGTGGGGTGCTGCTGACACTGTGATTTTGGACTTCTAGCCCCCAGAACTGTGAGAGAATAAATGTCTATTGTTTTAAGCCTCCCAGTTTGTGGTACTTTGTGGTACTTGCCAGCAGCCACAGGAAACTAATACACCACCATTTCCAAGTGTCCATGCTTCTGTGTTTGTAAATATTGCCTGTCCATTGAGGCATTTACCACCTAGTCTTGTAATTCTTTGTTTCATATTTCTTCTTTAAACTATGAGCTCACCTTTAGGGACAAGAATTATGCATTGGCTGGGCACAGTGGCTCACGCCTATAATCCTATCACTCTGGGAGGCCAAGGCAGGAGGATCGCTTGAGGTCAAGAGTTTGAGACCAGCCTGAGCAAGACCAAGACCAGTCTCTACCAAAAATAGAAAAAATTATCTGGGTAACTAAAAATAAAAAAAATTAGCTGGGCATGGTGGTGCACACCTGTAGTCCCAGCTACTCAGGAGGCTGAACCCAGGAGTTCGAGGTTGTTGTGAGCTAGGCTGATGCCACGGCACTCTAGCCCAGGCAGTAGAGTGAGACTCTGTCTCAAAAAAAAAAAAAAATTGAGAATCGTGCATCTTTGTACATGCAGCAAACTGTTTGGCATGGTAAATGCTTAATAAATATTTAATGAGAAAAAAAATGAGCCAAAGTTCTTCACAGAATCTAGAGATTGGAAGGCCAGGTGCTGTGGCTCATGACTGTAATCACAGCATGTTGGGAGGCTGAGGTGGAACGATCAGTTGAAGCCAGGAGTTAGAGACCAGCCTAAGCAACATAGTGAGACTCCATCTCTACAAAAAAAATAAATAAATTAGCCAGGCATGGTGGCATGCACCTGTAGTCCCAGATACTTGGAAGGTTGAGGCAGGAGGATCACTTGAGCCCAGGAGTTGGAGGTTGCAGTGAGCTATTATGATGCCACTGTACTCTAGCCTGAAAACTTGAAAGGAAGGAAGGAAGGAAGGAAGGAAAGGGGAGAGAGAGAGAGAGAGAGAGAGAGAGAAAGAAAAAAAGAAAGAAAGAGAAAGAAAGAAAGAAAAAGAAAGAAAGAGAAATGGAGGAAGAAAGGAAGAAAAGAAATGAAGGAGAAAGAGAAAAAGGAAGGAAGGAAGAAGACTTTAGAGATTGGCAGGAGCTTAGCAGATGACAGCCACTGGAAGGGCAAACAGGGATAGGCAGTGGACAGGAGCTTCCCAAAGGGGGAGTGTCTCCCTTGAGGTGTGCGTGGGGATGGGCAGAGTGGTGATGGAGGAAGCAGCAGCCTTGGGAGGCAAGGAGAAAACCCATCTCCCGCCCAGCCTTGTGCTCCGTGGCACCTGGGTAAACTGCCAGCCATTATTTGTGAAAGCTGCATGGGAGAGAAAAACCAGAATTCTGCTAAGGCGAGGAGTGGAGGCAGCAAGGTGGGGAGGCATTTAGGGTCTCAGGTGGGCTGATACTCGGTGGTGTGCACCAGCACAATAGTACCGCTTGGTGGGCAGCCACTCTTTTGAGCCTCCAGAATGTTCCCCACCACTTGACCACCCCTGGGTCTCCCCAGTGAACCCCAAAATGAAAGAGACAACACTTGGTACAGCAGAGGCCTCTAAGAATTCCATGAAACCATGTCTGCATGATGGCCATTTTCCTTTCTGCTTAGTTGGCGCCAGCCCACACCATTTGGGTTATCAAATATTCTGAATATCATCTGAGTATAAGCAGTTTGTGCAGAATGGAGGCTGGAGCCCAGCAGACAGGACTGTGGAGGAGAAGCTGCGCTGGGATGCCTGAAAATGACGTGGGGAAAGAGGCTGCATGTCCAGGGTCTGATGGTGACAGGTCTGGGAGGCCCAGCCAGCGGGCTGGCCCTGGGTGTGAAAGGGCTTGTCCACTACACCATTTGACTCCCTGAGAACTGGCTGGACTGGCCTAGTTGGCTCCTGAAAGCAGCTGTCCCAGGAGGGAATGGCTTGGCTGGGTCCCAGAGCTGAAAAGATTGAAACAAGAGTTCAGCGCCTGTGGGGGGAGCAAAAAACATTTGTGCTCAATTCCGCTTGGAGCTATTACAGCACTAACTTAATTGTATTATATTCTATTATATTTGATTATATTCTATTCCTTCAAGAAGTATAATCCCACATTTAATAAGTATGCTGACTTGATGAACCAGAAGGTTTTGTTCCTGTCCACTCTGTATAAATTTTCTTGATTTCTGCGTCTCTCTGTGGAGGCAGAAAAAATATGAAACAAAAGCAGTTAATGTTTTTATGCATTCTTTCTGACCTTGAAAAACCCTGAGGGTGTTTATTCCACAGCCCTAGTTAATTGTTTCCTTTATGGAGGGATCTAGCAAGATCAAAGTGAGTTTCAGCTCCACAGTCTTGCACCTGCTGCCCTTCCCTAACGCAGAGTCAGACATGCTCTGGATTCTCTTCTGAAACCTGGCAAATAGAATTGCCTTTGACAAAAAAATAAATAAATAAGTAAAAATAAAAAGAGTGTGGGGTTTGGGTTCCCAAAAAAATATTTTTAAAAGAATCGCCTTTGACAAGCACAGCTGAGCAGTGTATTTAAGATGTCAGAATATTAGGGGTGTGGTAGACTTTCACAAAATCAAGATAAAATTAGTGTTGATTAGAGGTCTGTCTTGGACAGGGTTGGGCTTCCAAGCAGGTAAACCATTAATGACAGGCAGTTAGAAAGAACATTCTAGCGTAGGTAATAGTATAGGTAACAGTACAGGTGCCACGGTAGAAAATAAAAAAATCTGGAAACAAAGCTAGTTTTCGCATTGGCTTTATTTTTAATCAAATGGATTCAAGACACTGGCTAGAAAATCTCCACGTATGAGAAATCAGGAGAGACAAACTCTTTTGTGCCCTAGAATGTTCTTGATAGAAGATATGAGAAAGGGGTACTAGAAGCCTCCAGCATTTCTTGCTTTATGTTTTACAGATCGAAGTGTGCATGGAAACCACCAGCCCACGCGGCCCTGGCTGGTGGATTCCCAAGCCTGAGCTTCTCCCCCGCAATCTCCCTTAGCATCGCTTTCTCCTGGCGGAGTCCGTGGGGAGAAAGCAACTAGACACCAGTTTCTCTAGTAAGAGCTTTGTGGTTCCTATTGACGGTTCCCTCCCTCCCCTGCTTAGCCACAGGAAAACTCAGCGGGTCTTGAACAGCAGCTAGAGCATGGTCCACTTGATCAGAACACCTGGCTGACACAGAGAGGAAGACACATTTGGTGAAAACAGAAGCAGTGCTCTCCCAGAACACAGAACCAGAGCTGGGAGAGGCACACGAAACTGGGGTGCACGTGTATGCACATGTGTATATGTGTGGGTGGGAAAGAAAATGAAGAATGTTTTTTGGCCGGGCGCAATGGCTCACGCCTGTAATCCTAGCACTCTGGGAGGCCGAGGCGGGCGGATTGTTTGAGCTCAGGAGTTCGAGACCAGCCTGAGCAAGAGCGAGACTCTGTCTCTACTAAAAAAAAAATAGAAAGAAATTAGCTGGACAACTAAAAATATATAGAAAAAACTAGCCGGGCATGGTGGCACATGCCTGTAGTCCCAGCTACTTGGGAGACTGAGGCAGAAGGATTGCTTGAGCCCAGGAGTGTGAGGTTGCTGTGAGCTAGGCTGACGCCACGGAACTCACTCTAGCCCAGGCAAAAAGAGTGAGACTCTGTCTCAAAAAAAAAAAAAAAAAAGAATGTTTTTTATCAAAAGGTTCTGAATCTAAAATGAAAAGAAAGGACATACTATACCTGCTGTAGTTTATTTTACTAAATAAACCGAGCAATAGACAGTACTTAGAAAATGGGCTGGTTCTGTATGACTGGGCATACAAAAAAGAAAAAAAAATCAAAAACAGAAAAGGGCCTGGTACATAACAGCCCCCAGTGGAGATTTCTGACTGATTGTTGACAGGACAACCTCCTCCTTTTAATGCCTTCTCCATCTACTCAGCAGTCTTTCTGTTTCCAGCATTATGTAATAGCTCTTAATACCTCACTCTGCCACGTAGAACAAGACGGATAATCAGATTGCGGTCCAAGACATCGATGTTTTTATGGGCACCATTATGCAGGGGGGGGGGCTTTCAGAACAATTTATTCATTTATTCACTGATTCAGCCAGCACTTCTTGAAGGCTTTTTACAGCAGACGCTGCGTTCATTAAGCTATGCTGCGGGGCAGTAAGAGGAGAAAGACATGCGCCTGCTCCTGAAGAGGCCACCGTGGGAGGCTCAGACACTCAGAGACAGAGGAATACAAACGGTTCTGTGGGCTCTCAGTGGAAGGGAAGATCAACTCTGCCTGTGCGGAGTCAGGGAAGGAGACGGCCTTTGAACTGGGGTCATTTAAGGGCAAGAAGAGGGAACAGCATTCACACAGATTAGTAAGGGCACGAAAAAGGAAGGGAAGATGCGGTGCTCTGGCACCTTGAGAAGGGCAGTGTGACTGGTGTGAAGAACATGGGGGAAGGAAGTGGATGTGAAAAGAAAGGAGCCTAGAAAAACAGATGGGGCCATGTTGCCAAGGTCAGAGGAATTTGGACTTCATCCCATGCAATGAGCAGCCACTGCGACTGGTTCCTTGGGCAAAAAACAAAAAGAGAGAAGGTTCTAACTGTTTGCCTCACGCCTAAAACCATGTGTGGCAAAGCAGAGTTCAAATTATAAATTAAGGATCCTTCATAACCCATTTTTTAAATGAGAACAGTATGACGACAAATGGACAGTGAGGAAAGTGGAGGTCTGTAGATCAATCTGGAGATTGTTACAACAGTCAAAGAAAAATGATAAAATTAGAAATTTCTGAAACTTCTAATGAGCATAAATACAGTATTAAAGTAAAAAAAAAAAGGCTTCCTATTGCGACTTTTCACTACTTAGGCTTTGAAATATATTTAGAGTTTTCCGTGAAGTGTTTATACTAAAACATTCTGAATCAAAATCTATACTCCTTATCCTTACTCCTAACTCCTAACTCCTTATGAGTTCATAGAATTAGAAAATGCAATAGAATTTGGACAAATTGACTCAATGAAATTACAAAATATGGCATTGCTTACTTACTTCTTGCAGTAATTTGCAAACAAAACCAGTTAACACTTAAGGAAAATTTACAGACATAAAAAACTGAGTGATTTCTGGCAGGCACAAGATAAATTCAGAGCTTAGCAAAGAAAATAATTCACATTTCTTACTTAACATTTAAAGGCTTGTTACACTACCTATCCTGCTTTCTTTCTTTTCAGTTTTGATTTCACAGGTTTTGAAAAAGTATTTGTCTAGATTCTCTAGATTTGACTAGTTTTTAAAGGGTCAGGAAATATCTAGAGACTAATAAAACCTTTGTGTACCAGAGGAGAGCATATATTCTCTTAGTCTTCTCAGAAAAGCATTTTGAACACTTGGAGGCTTTTGTGGTGAGGTTCAGGAGTCCTTTTTATAGATGTTTTTGAAGAGAAGAGAAACAGTGGAGTGTTCCATGGTTGCAAATCTAAGCCATTTTTTTAAGCAGAAAATGATTAATCTTATCTCTCTCATACTTTTTGTATTTTGTTTAAATAATCTTGTCCCTGCTACCATGAATTTCTACAATGTATTAGTACTACAAAATCTGTAATCTTCCTGTCCCATGGGGAGATTACCTGAAAAGGAAAAGAACAATATGCTATTCTTTGGAAGAAAAGAATTGCTGCTGACTCAGTGGTCAAATTAAGTCACAACTCTTAGGTACTTTTCCAGAGGTTGGGGTGGGGCATTACCCATTTCTGTACTCTGTGAACCTGGTTGATGACTCAAGCCAGCCATGGGAGCCATTGCTAGCTGTGGAACTCTGTTCTTGGTGGGAAACCCAGTGGCATTGGCCTTAGTAGTCTATTCCAGTGAAAAGAGGGCCAATTGATTCAGCCACATAAGCCACTTTAGAAGTGTCTCCTCTCCTCCTCCAAGCATGTTAGATTGAGTGAGGGAAGTATGATGAATAAAGTCTTCAAAAAGAAAGCAGAAACAATTGCCAGATCATCTTTAAACATGTGTATATTTTTAAATATATGATTTGTCTTGAGCTCAATCGCTACTTCCAGAAATGGCAACCAAAACAGAAGATCTCATTCACAATCCATGTCTTGGCAGCCAAACCCTCAACATGCAGGAAACATGACACAAATACAGCCAAATTCAGTGCTTGGACTGTTTGGTCCAGATGACTTCCTACAAGAGCAAACCTCAGCAGAGGCACAGAAGGAGAGCTCTGCTTAGAGGCATTTGGAAATCTTTGGGCCACAGAGAGGAATAAAGTGGTTCAACTATTCTAAAATATAAGGAAAAGCAGTGCTGGGACTCACCATCTTGCAGCCAAACTCATATTTCATTTTTTTAAGTGTAAAGGAAGTTTTCATCTGCATTAACTTTTATTAGGGTTGGGAGTGGACAAAATAGCATAAGATGCAAAAGTTTAATTTCTGATGAGGAAAACATTTTTCCAAGGTTCTTCAGAGAACTCTTCATCACTTCCTGTTCTGATGTTTCTTAGTTTATTAACTGTAATAAAACATATTATGTCATACTGTGGGAGCTCTTTTCATTAGAAGGTCTCAAAGCAAGGCAATGCTTAATTAAGGGCCTAGTCACAGTTAGGTTCAGGGTGATGACTGCCAGCCCAAGCAGGAACAAAGCAAATCTGCCCAATAATTTAGAACATACAGGGAAGTTTTGTGCATTCCCTTGCAAATAGGCCTACCACCTCTGACCTGAGCTCCTGTTGACAAGGCAGGAGAGGCAACACAGGTGTTGGGTGCTGGGATGGAGAAGACCCAGGAACGGAAAAGAAGTGGCCATCCTGCTTCCCTCACTGAGAATCCCCTCTCTGCCCCATGGGCTGGACAGGGCTGGCAAGGTGTGAAGTCAGACCCACTGGGCAGTCCTGGCCTGGGCTGGAAAGCAGGCTCTGGTGGAAGGACAGAGGTGGGGCCAGTGCCACAGGTGGCTGTGGAGGCCCCTGGCGGGGGGAAATCCCAGGAGAACACATTCAGCTCTACAACTAACAAAGCTGTTTCCCTCTCTCCTTCCTGCTCACTTCCCTTCCATTATCTCCATCCAGCATTCATTCGTCCCTTTCCTCAGTGCCAGGAACTCAGCTGGGGGCTGGAGGCCAGACAATAAAAACAGAACCATTTTCAGGAACCCTGCAGCTGTTTCTGAGGAGCAGAGGCCTAAGGACACAGAACTGACCATGGTCCTCAAGGCACAAAGCCCGTGTTAAGGGAGATGACACTTGAGGCCCAGAGACAAGAGACCTGAGAGATTGCTGCCGTAGGGGTAAGATGGGGTAGAATCCTCCCTCTCACCCTACACCAGTGGACAGGTGGGTTGCTGGGAACCAGGTGTCAGTTCAATCTAAGGAAGAACTTTCTGAGTCAGAGCTGTCCAAAGATAAAACGAACTGTGTTGGGGTGTGGCAACCGCTGGTCACTGAGGTTGCTGCAGAGAGAGGCTGGAGAGCCACCTCATGGGGACTGCTTGATAAGGTCCCTTCCAGACCTAGATGTCTGTGAATCCACAGGGGCTGGTCCACCAGAGGTGGCAGTTCTGGGTGGCTCAGTCTGTGCTGCTCTGACCTGTCGTGAGGGTGACAAAGAGGCCTGATCAGGAAAGGGGAATAGAAAAGAGCCTGGAGAGGAGTGGGCTGTAGACTGGAGAGGGGAGCAGGAGGAGAAGGGTGCATAGGGTGGCCATAAAGTACCACAAACCAGGTGGCTTTAAACGGCAGAAAGGTACTGTCTCAGATCTGGAGGTTTGAAGTCCACAGTCACGGTGCAGCAGGGCTGGTTCCCTCTGAGGGCTGTGAGGGCAGTCTCTTCCCTGCCTCTCCCCTAGCTTCTGGTAGCCCAGGTGTTCCTTGTCTTGCAGGCACCAGCCCACCCTCTGTCTCACATGCCGTTCTCCCCGGCGGTCTTCAGGTGCTGTGGACGGGCTAGGTGACGCTGGTGGTCACTTCCTCCTTCCGCCCATCAGCTTCTCCAATGGTAAAGAGAGGTTACACTATTCCAATGCAGACAGACATTCTACGATTTCATAGAAGTCAGTATTCTATGATTTCATAATAGGTCTCTAAGGCCTACTCCAGTGCTGATATTACATGATTTCATAAGCAATTAAGCTTTTTATGCGGGTTAAATGGAAAGAGGAGTTATTATTCTGAAAGTCAGCTAACATCTTTGGGGACTGGCGTCACCTCTGAGCCTCAGTTTGCTGATCTACAAAATAGAAATAACAGTACGGCCTCCTAAGGTGGTGGGAGTGAGGGTGCTAGAGAGATGTAGGAGTGTGCACAGAAGCAAGCCGGGAACCCTCGCCAAGGTTCTCGGAAGAAGCTCCTGGGCTCCCAGCGCCGCGCGGGGGTGGGGCGAGCAGAGCGAGAGTGCCGGAGGGGGCGGGGCAAGGAGGTTGGCTTTGTTCTCGCCCCGCCCCGCCCCCGCCCCCGCCCTAGATATCGCGAGAGGGCGGGTCCGCTTGGCTTTGGCGTCGGCGTCTTTCCAGCGCTGGGGCGCTAGGCCGGTGTCTCTCCGCGAGCCGCGGGTAAGGTGCCGCCGGCAAGGCCGCGCGAAGAGCCGCCACCCGCGCGGCGCTGGCTCTGGCGTCGGGGGTGGTTGTGTCGTGACAACGACGCCGGTGGCCGTTTCCGAGACAGCAGGTGCGGTCGCTTTAGCCCCAAGCGGGCTCCGCAGCTGCCTAGCGGGTGTCTGCGAGCGCCCGACCCTTCTCTTCGCGGACCCCACGCCAAGCAGCGACCCTGAGCCGACAGCCGGAGCGCCCGGCAATGGCGGCCTCGACGGCCTCGCACCGGCCGATCAAGGGGATCCTGAAGAACAAGACCTCTGCGACTTCTTCTGTGGTGGCGTCGGCCGAACAGCCCCGCCGGAGTGTAGACGAGGAGCTGAGGTGAGAGCTGGGAGGGACGGCCGGAGGAGCCCCTCCTTCCCGGCCGGCGGCCTGGCGCGCCACCGCCGTTACCGACCCGACCCCGAGCGCGGGCCGGCTCGGCTGCGAGGATGCGGCTCCGGCGTCGCTCCGGTCTCCTCCTCCTCCGGCTAGCCGCGGGGTGGAGTGATGTTAAAGAAGACAGGACCGATGACGTTTATCGTGTTTCCTTTTTTTTTTTTTAAGTATATGTGCATCTATAACATTTTTTAAACAAACGAGCTATTTGAACTTCCTGTAATTGGGAACATTGAAGAATCAAACTGAAGCTTCAGAGCTTCCCCTGTTCAGCTTTTATTATTTCTTAACCTCATCTCGAGGTATCTAAAATTCTTCGATGTTTAAAGTGTATTTTCTTGCCTTGGAACCCTTTAACATTTAGGTTCAAGGTAATAAGATCCCTCAAAAAAGACAATTTCCCTGTTACCATCGTGCCACACTCGCTCTTAATTCCTGGTTTGTTACTATTTCTGTGCTAAGAGAAACCAAAATTTTCCAAGTCCTAGATCTATATTTAATGGAAAGCTATTTATTTCTAATTATTTTTGCATCTGCAACTAGAGTTTTGAGTGCTTTCTAGTTTTGGTACCTGTTCAAAGGCACGTCTAAGCTCAGAACAGTTCAGAGAGGAGGAACTTAATGCCCCAGTGATATTTTAGTTGCTTTTGCATGCTCTGCAAATAGACATTTAAAAAGGTGTTGACCTGAAGCGTTGTTTGTAATAGTAATAGTTGGAAACAACCCAAAGTCCATTAGTAAGAACTGATAAAATATTAATTATGGTACATTTGTATAATGGAACAATATATCAGTCTTTAAAGAAGAATGCGACAGGCATTTATGCACAGAGAAAGAGATTCAAGGTCCAATGCTCTATGAAAAAAATGTTACAATATCTAAAGTATAAAATATACTGCTAGGTTAGAAGTGCAAGAGGGCTTGGGTTATACTAAAAATGTAAGGACTCTACATTCTGAAAATAAAGCTTAAGAAAAGTTGTTAAAATTTGTAGTTATGAAGCTAAGATGAGGATGTTCATGAAATCTTAGAATATTGGAACTAGGGCATTCCTGTATGAAAGATCTAATTAGGATCATGAAAGGAACTAGTACTCGGTAGTGATAAATTTATAGGGACTCCTGTTACCCTGAAGAAAATACTAAGTAGGATCACAACTTAGAATTGTGGCCATGGGGTTGGAAGGGACCTTAGTTTGTCTAGCAATTCCTCCATGCCCATGTTCTTAGATACTTCAATCTTATATTCCCTCTCATGTAATTTTCCAGCCTCTATTTGGGGTAAGCCACTGTAGAGGGGCAGGGAGGGGGGATTGGATGGTTGCAGGTCATGGAATTAAGAAAAAAGAAATCTCACCAGAACATAACTGTAGCAGGAAGACCAAGATAGTTAAAAGATAAATAAAATAACTATGGAAGTCTCTAATGCAGCTTCAGGTTTTTCAGCAGCTGGAATGTGGTTCTCACTGGCATTTGTTATTTAGCTGTTCTCCAGTGTGAGCTTCTTTTTGTCTGGATACCAAGTGGCTTAATATTTTTCTCTTTCTCTGCCTACTTAATTTCTGTTTATTCTCAGCTTTGATCTACTGTTAGTTCCCATGGCTCTACTCCGTGGGTTGCCTCTATCTCTCTGTTATTGGCTGGGATTTACATTCAAGTCTTTCTGCGTCAAAGGCCACTGTACTAGACTAACTCAACTATCTATGTAGGGCTCCTGCTTCTGTAGGAGCTGCTAGAAGGGCAGATTCACTTAAAAGGGACTTTTGCAAGGTAGGTAGCTAACTTGTCTAGTTAGAGTGTTATAGTCCTATCTTCAGAGGAAGCTATCAAGCACTAATTCATTGGGGTTTATGATGTTTAGTTTCAAGTGATAAATGGAATGGGCTTTTTCATAATCATTGTTATATGACTGTAAAACAAAGAAACGAATTACTAATACAGTATCGTTGTAGTCTGTTTTCTGTTGCTTATAATGGAATACCTGAAAGTGGGTAATTTATAAGAAACGACAAAATTTATTTTACACAGTTCTAGAGGCTGGGATGTCCAAGGTCAAGGAGGTGCATCTGTTGAGTGTCTCCTTGTTGTCGGGTCTCTCTGTAGAGTCCCAAGGCAGGACAGGGCATCACATGGTGAGGGGGCTGAGCATGCTAGCTCAGGTTTGTCTTCCTCTTGTAAAGCCACCAGTTCCTTTAATGATAACCATCAATTGATGAATGGATAATCCATTCATGAGAGCAAAGCCCTTATGACCCAATCACCTTTTAAATGCCCCACCTCTCAACACTGCCACATTGGGGATCAAGTTTAAACATAAGTTTCAGAGGGGACAAACATTCAAACCACAGCAAATATACATTATTATTTATGTCACAGCTCATGCAGATAATACTGATAACTCTATGAGAAGTTACTCATAAAGAAGGTTTGAACAGAAACAATAAAACTATGTAGTTGGCCCACTGTAGCCACAGATTTTGCATGCACAGATTCAACCTACCATGGATCAAAAACATTTGATAAAATAACAATACGACAATTTTTTAAAATACAAATTTTTTAAAAAATACAGTATAACAACTATTTCCATAGCATTTACATTGTATTAAGTATTGTAAATAATCTAGAGATGATTTAAAGTATACAGGAAGGTGTGCGTAGGTTATATGCAAATACTGCGCTATTTTATATAAGAGACTTGAGCATTGCACATTTTTATATCCAAGGAGGGTTCTAAAACTAATTCCCTCAGATACCAAGGGACGACTAGCTGAATACATTTGAAACAAGCATTTTGTAATGTTTAATTTTAATTTAATTATAACCAGTATTCCCCCTTTTGTATAAAAATTACTGAAAATAAATAGCTCTTGCAATTAGAATACACTTAGAGTTGAAAAACTTACAAAGGTAGTGTAATAGTCTAACTTGAAATGTTGGAACACAGCGTATAAGGAAGAAGAATCTCATATTAATGTGAAAATGACCAGGAATCTAAGTTGATTGTCATTACAGTAATAATATTTTATAAAGTCCTCCATGTCTTATAAAGATATGGAGTTAATGAGCTGTGAACCCTTAGCTCCTAAGGGAAATGTGGGGTTAGGTTCCTACAAACCTCTGGTCACAATATTTTCATCACCTAATCCATATATAACCTTGTTTTCTGTGTGTTTCTACTTAAAGACATCTTGTTTAACATATATTGTTAGTTTGTTAACGTTGAACCTCATAGCCAACTGCACTAGAACTCCTACATGAAGGAAGTTTATCTAATATGTATTTTCTCCTTAAGTCACATCACAGCCTTCTTGCACTTAGGAACACTAGATAGCACTTTACACTTGGGAGCCATTTTGTATGCTGAATTCATCAACAAAAATGCAAAAACATGGTACTAAACAGACCTTGAAAGAGACACTTTTTTACCATATGTGAGCTAAATCAAGAAGGCATAACTTCACCTTGTTTGACCTCATTCAGGAACATAATGCCTCAGCTGGGGATGGGTGCAGTGGGTAACTCAAATTTTCCCTGCTCTGCATATGTCTATGAGTGACCAATAAAGTGCCCTCAAATGTTGATTTGGGGATCACAAATTTTAGCAAGTAGGTGAATTTGCAGATAATCTGCAAATAATGAGGATGAACCCTACCTTTTATTGGTGCCTTTATCATGTAAAATACAGTGGGATATTACCAAGGGATTTTTTTAAGGAAAAAATTTCAAACAAACTTCAAATATGTTTACAATTCATATGCATATATACTACTATCCTTAGATAATTATCAAGACTAAGTATAAAGTGAGGTTTGTATAAGCCATAATTCAAATATTTCTATTTTTTTTAATCCAGTCCTTGTCGGAACTGATCAAACCATCATTGGGGGATTTTATTTTTTTAGATGACTCAGTGCTGTTATTATTCTCTCTATACCTTGCATTGGCACTATTTTCTTCAATGAGTGATTTCTTCAGGTACCAATTTTTGAGGGTTAGTTAAATTAAAATTGGATAGAATTCATAAATTCTCATAATTAGGCATAGATAAATCTCAGTACATTTCAACACTCTGTTGAACTAGTTTGAATACCAGTGTCATCTCCTATGATTATGGAATTCTCATTCTTCTTTCAGGACACCTTGAATGTAGTGCACAACTTGTGAGGGTCTAACTTAACAGACCAGAGTACATACGTGTGTTTCATTGAAAACAAGACACTGTTGATTCTCAGATGTATCACCAAGAAAGAAAAAATACTGCCATTTATGATTATGAGATGCTATTCATTCTAATATATATTCTTTTTCAGAGGTATAAAAATGTGCATTTGAAATTATTGAAAATATATTAAATGTTATTAAAGCTTATCTTGTGGGAAGTATTATAGTTTAGTGGTAAATCTGGAGGCAGACTGCCTGGGTTCCGATCCTGTCTGCCACTTACTAGCAAATTTTATTAGCTGTGATTTTCAGTGAGTTATTCATTGTATCTGTGCCTTAGTTTAAGATTAAATGAATTAATAAATGTAAAATGTTTAAGCCAGTGCCTCACCCTTAAATGTTAGCTTATTGTAATAGAAATAAAAGTAGAAATTAATTTTTCCCACATTTCAATGGGTTATTCTACACGGTCTGCTTTGGAGTAGTCCAGTCCACTACTCTGTTCAATTCAAATTTTGTGGTAGCCTTAGGTAATATGCAGGCAAATTCTGCTTGAAAAAAATTGTGCTTGGATTAATGATTTTGATATAATTTAAGATATAAGCACTCTCGAACTTTGTCTTTTTCTGTCTGTCAAGTGATGTGGAATGTTATAGTCAAAGGCTCTCTGAGTAAAATAAAAAGTTTGTTTCCAAAAGTTACTTGTTACTTGCTTGTAATTGCTTTCATTGTTAAATCTTACTTTAATTGTTC
Organism: Avahi laniger; assembly: GCA_963575035.1. Classification (NCBI taxonomy): domain Eukaryota; kingdom Metazoa; phylum Chordata; class Mammalia; order Primates; family Indriidae; genus Avahi; species Avahi laniger. The sequence continues at coordinate 23,166 of CAUYSK010116262.1, forward strand.
AGTATTGTTGTCAGGTTTCAAAGTCTTATATTTTGTCAATCTACATAAGTTGAATCTTCATTTTAAAAAAAGAACCATTTATTGAAATGCGCAATTAAATTTAAACACCTTGAGGCAAAATTCTGCTTCCCACTCCAAGCACAGCCAAAATTATCAAATGAGCAAGTCGCATGTAACAAGAAGTAGGAGTAGGTCTTTGAGATGGCACCATTTGAGCTAACAAAATGAAAGTGAGAAGTGGCGACTTTTTCAGGACCAGATTTAGGCTGTAAGAAAACTAGTCACCCAAGAGGGAGGGGGGAAACTGAAACCAGCAGGTGCTTTCACTGTACAGCAAATCTGCCATGTAAATAGTGGTGCCCCTATTTTTGTCTGTGGTGATACCCCAAGAAGGTCATACAGTTCATGAAGGTATTGGGATTAAACTCAGGTTCATTCCTGGGGTTTTGTTATTCCACAACTAATGTTAATTCTACCAAAACTTTAGAGTTGCTGATTTTCATATCCACTGTCCTCTGCTAATGGTTTCTTCTGCTTTACTTTCTACCTAAAAGTTCCTAGCATTGGAGCCTGTTTTATATCCTTATTTAAATGCTTATTATTGCAAAATATTGTTATCTTTCTTGGATCTGAGTAATTCTAAAGATTTCTTTTTCTCCTAGTGTTATGTTGAGCAAATGGAGGAGGCTTCTATTCACAGTGGAAAGTAAACTAAACCCCAAACAGACTGGGAAAAACTGAGGGTCTGTATAATGTGGTTTATGTATATAAATCTAAATAACTTGTGCAAATTTATGGGAATGTTTCCAATAGACAGGCAAAGGATGTAAATGTGATTCACACAGCAAAGTAAAAACATTTTTCATATTATTTATTAGGTAATGAGCAAAGAAACACAAAACAGTTTTCAAATACTATTTTATATCTGCTGAGGTGGAAAAAACACACACACAAATACCCAATCCTAACATGTTTTGGTAATTATTTGGGACATTACAAATGGTCCTCTTAAAAAAAAATGCTATATGGTAACATGGAATGAACTATTAAAGTTCTTGATAATTTTTTTTCTTTTTTAAGAGCTAGATTCTTGCTCTGACTTCCAGGCGGGAGTACAATGGCACGGTCATAGCTCACTGCAGCTTCACACTCCTAGCTGACAGGATCCTCCCGCCTCAGCCTCCCAAGTAGCTGGGTTTACAAGCCTGCACTGCTACTAATTTTTTAAAAATCTTTTTTGTAGAGATAGGGTCTCACTATGTTGCCCAGGCCTCAAACTCCTGGCCTCAAGTGCTCCTCCCACCCTAGCCTCCCAAAGCACTGGGATTAACAGGCAATAAATTTTAACTCAAACACCTGTACTAGCACATTATCAAATTTTATTCTTAATTTTAAGAAAACATGATTTCTGCTTGTGTTCTGTAGTCCTTTTTCTTCTTCTCTTGCAAAAAAGATTTAGAAGGGTGTTGGCTCTCCCCCATTAGAGAGACTTTTTAAACTCTAAAGGTCCGTCTTCATTCTCTTTCTAACCTAAACAACGACAATAAATTATCATTTTAATTCCATATTGTTAACATCATTTAGGAAATAACTTGTTTGAGATTAGGAAGTGTGCAACAAGGTCATTAATATGTGTTTCTTTTTTAAATATTTTATTGTAATGCACATATAGCAAAGTGTTTTAAATGTAAAGTGTAAGAAAATATCATAAGGCAAACACCCATGTAACCACCATCCTAGTCAAGAAATATTTCCGTTACCTCAGAAATGTTACTTACCCTTTCCAATTAGTCTCCTCCTTCCCCCAGTAGAAACCACTATCCTGACTGTTGTGGTACTTGCTGAAGTATACATCCCTACACACTTCCGTTTGCCTGCTTTTGAACTTTATGTAAATGGAGATGTGCTAGTTTTCATTTACAGTATCTTTAATAGGAAATGTTTATGGGGAGACATTTAGTTACAGTATCATGGATCTCCACTTAATTTTTTTTTTTTTTTTTTTTTTTGAGACAGAGTCTCACATTGTTGTCCTGGCTAGAGTGAGTGCCGTGGCCAGCCTAGCTCACAGCAACCTCAGACTCCTGGGCTCAAGCAATCCTACTGCCTCAGCCTCCCAAGTAGCTGGGACCACAGGCATGTGCCACCATGCCCGGCTAATTTTTTCTATATATTTTTAACTGTCCAATTAATTTCTTTCTATTTTTGGTAGAGACGGGGTCTCGCTCTTGCTCAGGCTGGTCTCGAACTCCTGAGCTCAAACAATCCGCCCGCCTCGGCCTCCCAGAG
>CAUYSK010116263.1:0-26645 GCA_963575035.1 Avahi laniger
ATATATAGAAAAAATTAGCCGGGCATGATGGCACATGCCTGTAGTCCCAGCTACTTGGGAGGCTGAGGCAGAAGGATTGCTTGAGCCCAGGAGTCTGAGGTTGCTGTGAGCTAGGCTGACGCCACGGCACTCACTCTAGCCCGGGCAACAAAGTGAGACTCTGTCTCAATAAAAAAAGAAAGAGAAGAAAGAAATTGATTTTGAGAATATTTGAAAGCAGATTGTTTTTAAAGTAATTCTGTTATGTTTAAGCATATGTGTAGTATAACATCAAACTTGTCAAACTTGTCTTTCTAGACAAGTTGTCCATCAGACTTGTCTTTCTAGAACTAGTCCTTCCATCCATGCAGGAATATTGCCAAAACTAGTCAAAAAATAATCATGGATACATGTTAGTTACTAAGCTTAGATATTAGTTCATTATGTAGACTTAAATTATGTTGGTAATGTGAATTCATGAGGAAGAACGACTTTATTAGAAAAATTATTGTAATGTTGCTTTGCATTTCCTTTTCAGTTTGTTTCATGCCAGTTATCTTTCAGAACTTTCTCAGTAGTGTTTTCAAGGAGAAAATCTTTATCTATAAATCTGTTTAAATAACACAAGACTTCAGGGTATTTATTTCCAAATGCATATGCCTTTAAAAAGATATCAATTATGAAAACATTTATAAATCCTAAATAGCAACTAGATTGAACATAATTAAGAAAAATAAAAGTACGTGATGCTTACTGTATTTGATAATACCGGGAAAACTTCAAAAAAGTTGTTAGGACATTTAAAAAAGTTTCTGCTTCTTTGAAAATATCCTATGATGTCTAAAAGGATATCTATTTTTCTAAATACCTCTTTATATAATCATTAATTTATCTATATTAATAACATGGAATGTATAGCTCTATTCAGGGCCTTAAAATTTATGTAGCATGTATCTTACCAGCTGTCAACTAGTTAAGGCCTCTGCTTGGTGTGAAAATGTGAAGGCATGTCATAAGACAGGCACAGTGCATTCTGTCCGCACGTGCTCGAGGCGAGCAGCCCTCGAGAGCAGCTTGCTCAGTAATGCTGACCCACGTGTTCACTACCCTGCTTCGGTGCTTACTGCTGTCTGACTCTTTCCCAGCTACCATCCTTTCTTTCTTACTCCTAGTTATAATCTGATTTGGAAAATACTAGTCTAGTTCAATTTTTGAGGAAACTCGTGCCTGGGAAAATTAGTTTACTTAAGATTACGCAGTTGACAGCTGCGGGGGGGACTGCATTCCAGGTTCTGTGTTTCGGGTGAGCGCTTTTTCTCGCACACCACAGGTACCTTGCACAGTGCTGCTGTCCTTGGTATGCAAGGCTGGATTTTGGGAAATCGCCTTTTTTAACCCACAAAAACCACAATTTCGTATAATTGAACCTAATAGCGTAAGTGTTAAGAGTTAACCTCTGGAATCAGGCTTTGACTCTGATAGTCACCCTACCGCTAACCTACCTGGCGACCTTGGTAGGTGACATAAATGTCTCTGTGTTTCCTTTTTCATAACTACAGAGGCAAGAGAACGTATCCCCATACCATAGGGTTATTTTGAAGATTAAATGAAATGACATTTGAAGTACTTGAATACTCTCCATAAATGTTAGCTGCTTTTATTCTTACTAGCATTATTTTTTGTTTTCATTGTTACTATTGATATAAACATGTCTATGGGCAAAAAAAAATCTGACCAAGGATAAGTAAATTTAGGCTATGAAAGTTAGGACTAACTGAAAACACGAAAATAACAAGAAAATAATTCTGTGCCAATATCACTATGTGTCCGTAGGGTGTGGTTAAGAATGCTTCAGAATTTTTTTAACATTGGTTTAAGATACGCAGAAGTATACATGCCCATCTGTGGACTTTTCAGTGGGTGTAGGAGCCGCTCTGAAAGCCTGAGTTCAGATGACGACGAGTGGTCGAAGGCAGCACCTTTCTCCGTGATGTCTGTCCTGTTTGGCGCTGGATGGAAAACTGCTGTTTTTGCGGATGAATACTTTAATGCTTTGTTCGTTTATGTGAAATCATCTTCCTTTTCTCTTTTATTAGTAATACCCTCTCCTATTTGCAAGTTGAAAATGTATTAACTTATGAAGCAGTGACACATATGTGAGGGGAAACAGGAAAATTGTTTTTAAGTGGGAAAGTTTGTTTATAAATGAGGTAGGTATAGATAAGATATTTCCATTTAGGGTGAAAGGAAAGGAATGGTGTAAACGTATTCTTTAACATTTTCCCCTTTGAAAGTTAGCCATGTTAGGAAGCCTGGGGCTAAAGGGATGCATCATGGGATTATTCCGCAGTTCATGCTGTGGGGAGACACACACACACACACACACACACACACACACACACACACACACACACAGGTTTACCTGTGTTCACGTGACTTATTTGAAATGTCTTAAAGTTTTATCTCACTGAAGAAACCTTTTCTCTCTTTCTCTCTCTCTCTCTTTTTCTCTTTTTCTAGAAAGCCAACTGTGAGGTCAGTCAAAGTGATACCAGTGTCTCTTCATCAGAACCAAAGAGCAAAAGTAATCTTCACTTACTGGCCCATGAAACAAAAATTGGATCTTTCCTAAGCAACAAAACTTCAGATGTCAAAGATAAAGCTGACCTTTGTCCGGCTGAAGATGATATGGATGGAGATTCTTTCTTTGATGATCCCATTCCCAAACCAGAAAAAACTTATGGTTGGTGAGTAAACTGTTCGGATTATCAGACTAGAGATTTAAAAATATAATTTCTAGGTGCTTTTATTAATATTTTATATAATGAGCTACTACTAATGGTTCTGTAATTGTTGAGGTCATAAATCTGATTTTGTGTTGTGGTGGCTGGAGGGGCTGAGGCGCTTGTTTAAGGGGGAGAAGTAACAGTATGTGTGCTGATGGGAATGGTCCGGTTTTAGAGACAGAAGAATTAAAGACGTGAGGGAACGAGGGAGAATTCCTGGAGGGCTGCCCAGGGATGGAATCCGTGCCGGGTTGTCTGTGCTGGCAGAGGGGAGAGCGTGTGGGCCCCCTGCAGGCATTTGGGTGGCACCTTTGCAGGTTCTCGTCTGAGTCTGTAGTTGAGTGCGGATGGAAGGAGGAGGGTTGGAGATCTGGGGGGAGTGGGGAAGTGTGGGTTCTGTAAGAAAGGAAGGAGGGGAAGGGGCTGTGGGAATGGGTAGGGTTGCTGGGCGGTATTAAGGTCCCCTTGAGATTAGCGGTCGTGATTTCAAGAGGAGACCATCGGCGTGGCTGTCTGTGCCTTCTCTGAAGCATACATACATCTGAGTGGTAGTACTTGGTTGCTAGTAGGCTCCTGTGCTGTCACTCAGCTGCATCTCTTGGTGATAAAAGAGCTGCTAAAAAATTCCCAGACGATGAAGATGTTGCAGGTCAGTTTAGTTTGTAAGATATCAAGCAGAATCCTAAAGAGAGGTGAACTGATTTCTTACTGACAAGCTTGCTACAAGGGTTTGTGATTGATCTGTATTCTGCACTGCCTTGTAGATATACTTTGATTTGAATCTGTAAAATACTGTATATTCTTTGTTTCTAGCCACTGTATGTATATAAAATATATTTAAGTTGCTTTTGCTTTAGTGGCAGGATACAGGATTACCATTTAACTGTCACTTGCTTCATGCCAGGAGAAGTGAACCTCGGAAGCAAGTGGGAAGCCTAGCCTCACTCTCAGATGCGCCCCCCTCAAAGAGCGAACTCAGCTCCCTGGCGGGAGCCCCCTCGCTGAAAGACTCCAAGAGTAAGTGCCCAGGGACGTGGCGTGAATGCTCAGGATATTGTTTCTTTAATTAAGTAGTATATGATAATGGATTATTTTTTTAGGAAAATCATAAAAATAGCCCCAAATTTTATCATTCAGAGATACTTCCTATCAATATTTTATTATTTTTTAAATTTCTGTTTAATGTGGTAGTATCCTTTATATTGTTTTGTATTCTGCCTCTTACTGTGCCATAAAATACTTGTAGGAAGTTGACTTTTTAGCTGATTTATATTATCTATAGATATAATTTTTGTATCTACAGATGTAATTACATTTTCTATAGATATAATTTTTAAATCATTTCTTCTTGGACATTTAGGATGCCTTGAGTTGGATTTAAGTTCGATTAATTTTTAAAAATTCTGTGATATCACAGTAATTATCATTGAAATGTTAAATAAAGCATTCTACCTATAGGGATTTGAATCTGACATATCTTTTTACATGTAGCAGAGGTGAAGATTGCTAGCTAGAAGCAGAATGGCCCAGCTACTGTACCAATTACCTTCCCAGCCCTCCGCACACACAACAACAGTACCAAGGAATATAAAATCGTAGCCCTAACCACATACATATACAGATTAACTTTGTATGCTATGTCATAGTAAATCTAAGATTTAATTTGCAGAGTGTTCAGAGTGTAAGTATACCTCTTTTGAGAAAGTTTCCTAAAGTAGACTCACTGATCTGTATTATGAGTTTTAATTTTGCAGTACTTCCTAACCTTTTTGTCTTATGTAATACAACTGTGGGACCTCCTAGAACACATGAAAGAGATGGTTTGTTGCTTCTCTTAGACATCTGGTTAAAACCAGCCATTAATGCGACCCACACTGCTTCTCACTCCTCCTCTCCCGTGGTCATTGCCACCGTCAAGAAAGGAATTTGGATGTGGTCATGCCACTCTGACACTGCGTGGGGAATGTTCATTTAGAGGACGTTGAGAGAACTAAGGACTAAAGAAACCAGTGAGGAGATCACTTTGGTTAATGAAAAATAGCAGTTGAGTTGAAGCAAAATTTAGAAGTTCAAAGGAAGAATAAAATTGGTGAAAATAATGAACTATAGTCCATGAATTCATACTTAATGGTGCTACTTATGGAAGACAATGTCTTATCGCTGGACCGAAAAGTGTCTTCAGTGGCTGTGTTCCAATAAGAAGTAGCATTGTTCATGGTTAAAAAAGAAATGTAATGAATAAGCATCCATTAATCACAGTTTTTATTTTTTTCTTAGTTTGAGATTATTATGCTCCTGTCATAAAGAAGCCCCACATGGGGGAAAAAATTGATGTGGTTTAGAGAATATTGTATTCTAAAAGTCACTTTAATGCTAATATTTTTTCCTGTTCACAGGTAAAAGAGCAAACACAGTTTTAAAAGATCTGAAATTGGTCAATGATAAAATTGGATCACTCGGATTAGGTAACTAGATTTCTAATTTTAGTGTTGATTGCTTTAAAGTGATTATTTTTAGTGTAAGATTTTAAATGGCGTGACTCAGTCAACCTACACTGAGCTGTTCATTCAGCAGGTGTTTGGATAGTTTTCGTGTGTCCAGGATTACACCCTGTGCCAGAGATGGCTATAGCAGCAGCCAAGACAGACCTCTGTCCTCGTGGAGTTTCAATTCTAGTAGGAAAGATAGATGCGAACAGGCACCTACAGGTACCTTGAGTGTTCAGAGGGTCCGTATATGTGGGTATGGAGATGGGTAGTGGGTTACTCTCACCTGGGCCAGGCATTCGGAGCAGGCCTCTTACAGGAGCTGGCTTCTGTGCCCAGACTGGATGGCGAGGACGCGCGCAGGGAGAAGGGGAGAGATCTCAGTCGGACCGAAAGTTGTGCAGAGGCACCCGCTAGGTGCTGGGAGTACGGGTCCAGGCCTGAGGGAATTCAGTCTACTGGGGAAACAACTCGTCAAGAGAAACTGTGAGATGTGTTCAGTCCTATTACACGGAGCAGAAGTTGGTAAACTTGCCACATAAGTAAATTCATTCCTACGAAAGTGAGAGTCTCCTTGTGAGCATTACTGAGCCCGTGGCCATATCAAGAACATGGTTCTCATCCAGTGTTCTGTTCTGTGCAGGACTGTAGCAGATACGGTAGGCATACCTTAGGCGAGCTTAGTTGCTGATCTGAGTAAGTGGAGCAGCCTGGGTTCCCCTGGGCCACGTCCTGTCCTGTGCGCATCAAAACAGCTTCATAGGCAGATTGGGGCGAAAGAAGGACGTGTCACCTGTATGCGCTTTGCAACCTCAGACATGTCTGAGGAGGCAGCTCAGAGAGTGTCCTTCCCACTTCTGGAGAAACATTTCTGACAATGCAAAGAACTTGGGTTTGGAGCTGGATAGATGTAAGTGAAAATCCCAGATGTGGCACTGATTGGTGGGTAGGATAGGTAAGTAAGTTGAGCTTCTATTTCCTTATCTGTTAAGTGGAACTAATAACATCTCCCTTGTTTTGAAGAGCAAATGGATTTAAGTATGTATCCATACATAAGTAAAAGTACAGTGCCTGGTATGCTAGGTGCCCAATAAATGTTATTTCCTTTTTATGTCACTTTGTTCCCCCATTTGCAGCCATTTGCAAAAGAATTGCTGTTCCCCGAGCTGCCCAGAATCTTGTTCCACACAGTGGCCTGGAGTTCTGGTAACTGCCCTCTGCTCCTTGGGCCTCTGCGTTGCTGGCTGGCCAGCTAGGTGGGCCTGCTCCCCGGCGTTGCTCTGTTCTTGCCCTGTTAGGGGTGGTGTGTCTGCAGTGAGATGTGTTCTTTTCTACCCACCTGCCTGGATCACCACCACCTGGAAACTCTATTCCCGACCTCCGCACCTGGACAGCTGCCCTGTCCCCTTCCTGTTCTGGTGTTTGTCTTTCACTTCTGTGTTTCACTCTGCTGCCAAACCTTTTGGCTTCCCTCTCTGACTACTCTGCTTTCTCATCAAAGTGAGGGCTTCCCGTTCTGCTCCTGAGGAGGAGCTGCTCGGAGCTGTCATTCTGGGGGGAAGATGGCTGCCCTGGGGCTGCCCCGTGGGGTAGAAAGGTGGCGTACGGCTTCACTTCGCTTTCTGTGGGGACCTTGACATACCTTGGCTTGGAATTTGGGTACTTGTACAGGTAAGACGTACCATTTACTAGCTGAGCCAGGCGTTAGGATTCAGTAAATAGTTTTATTTAGTTCTGTTTAGTGATATCACAACAGTGTTGTTTTCTGTTTGGGGTTTTTTCCCATTGTAAATATACATGCAGTATTATAAGTATTTTAAGTAATGTATAAATATTAGTGGACTAGCCTAGGGTTATGATGTTAGTGATACGTGCCTGGCACTGTACCAAGGAATTATTTCATTCTTATCCTTTGAGGTAGGTTTTCTTATTATCTCCATTTTTACACATGAAGGACCTACATTAAATAACTTGCTGCTTTTGAAATCCTGATATATCACCAGAGAGCCCTAACCACTGTGTTTTACTGCCTGCACATTATTTAGACATTATTTAAATATCATTTTATGGGAAAATAAATTCTGCATTCCCAAGAAATAATTTACAAGTAAAACTTTAGAGCACAGCCTGTTTTAGTTTGGGAGGCAGGCAAACATTAACCACAGTTGCCCAAACGGAACGTTTATAGACGGGCACTTTGCAGGTTTAAAGCCAGAGTTGCTAAACTTTTTCTGTATAGGGCTAGATTGTAATCTTTTAGGGTTTGTGGGACAGGTGGTCTCTGTCACATATTTGTTTTTTTTTAATAATCCTTTAAAAATGTAAAAGTCATTGTTGGCTCATAGGCCTAACAAAAGCAGGTTGTTGGCCAGAGTGAAGAATGAAGGAAGGAAAACAGGCTGTCACGGAGTCCAGGCCAGAGATGACAGAAGCTTCGGTGAAGGATCCTGCCAGTAGGACAGAGGAGTGGTCTTGGATGGGAGGAAAGAATATCAGGAAACAAAGAAAACAGGAATCCTTGGCCTCTGGGCCAAAGTTCGTCGACTCCTAGTTTCAAGTAATGTGGTACAGGTTATTTAGCCCTTTTCCAAAATGTTTGGGACCAGAAGTGTTTTGGAGTCCAGGTTTTGGAATATTTGCATCATACTTGCCAGTGGAGCGTCTCACATCTGGAAATCCCAATTGCTCCAGTGAGCATTTCCTTTGCGCGTCATGTCAGCATTCAGAAATTTTCAGATTTTAGAGAATTTTGGATTTCAGATTTTCAAATTTGGGATGCTTAGCCTATATATATTCTGTTAAGCCACTCACGTTGACACTGACTTGTTAAGTTACAGTAATGCTGTGTGATGCATAAACAGGAAGTCAGAATGTAATGTGTTGTCGTGCGTTATTCAGTAACTGTCTTGTGTTTGGGTTGGCTGCAGGTGCTGGGAGCGGGGGCCAGGTGGCATCCTCTAATCCAGACTGCAGCCTCAGCTGTCCCCACACCTCAGCTCAGTGTCCGCCTCTGCTCTCCGCACTGGTGCATTCCACTCTTCGTCTTTGGAGCTCTCAGGTCTTAGTAGCTGCCCCTGCTAGTTTTTCTTGGCACTTGCAAACCAGCCACCTCTGCGGGTGTGCGTAATCAGGAGATTCCCACCCTCCCGCTCTTCCTCTGCCCCGCCTGGCAGTGTCTGCTTTCCCGCACGCACCCGCATCCCCTCATCTTTGAGGCTACCAGTGGAGACAGGCTCTTTATGCCAGAGAGGATAGCAACCTGGAAACAAACTTGTCCCCCAGACCCCCAGCTCCTTATAATCAGGGATTTCTGATCATTGCTGGCCACGCTTTGGGGGTAGCAGTAATATTGATTCTTCTTTTCTTTGTTTTCTGATACTCACTTCTTCCCTCCCCATACCATCTATCCGTCCTATCTGTAGGACACCTGCCCCAGTCACCTCTGGCCTGGGCTTCTGTGACACCTTGTATTTTCCTTACTTTCATTCTTGCCTCCCTTAAACACATTCCTTTTGCAGTGGTCAGAGTATCTGGGGGAAAATAGAAATCAGATCGTGCTTCCCTGTTCTCTTTCACTCCTGTCTCCCCGACCCCCAGACGAGCTTCCCCTTGCTTTTAGGCTAAAATCCTGACTATGACCGGCCAGGCCCTGGTGGAGCTGGCTTCTGCCAACCCCTCTGGTCTCCACTCCTGTCGTACCCCCAACTCTGCCCCAGAGTCATTGCTCTCTGGTTATACGAGCTCCTCACTTGTGGCTTTCCAGACCACCGCCCCCTGCCCCATCTCAGGGCCTTTCACGTGTTTCCTCTTCTTGGAACATACTGTCCCTAATAATTTCTATCTCTGGTGCCTGCCTTCGTTTTCGGCTCAGCTGCTCCTCAGAGAGTGCTTCCACTTGCCCTCGCGGTTTGCAGTTTGTTCCGCTGTGTGTTGCCTCTTCCCACTAGAGTGATAGCTCCTTGAGATCAGAGATACGTCTTAGCCATTGCCATAACCCAGGGGGCCGAGGAGTCACTCACATATTTGATGAATGAATAAGTTAATCGTAGGATTTAATTTAGGAGAATTGTCTTGTCAAACTGCCTGTCCAAAACTTGAATCCCTCAACTATAACCGGTTTAGAGACAGTCCAGCCTTATGCAGCAGAGGAGCAAGGACAGTGCCCATGACATCTTTGAACCGCTTGCTGGATCCAGAATTTCTCTTTGTGATCTGCATCTTCTGCCTGTGGCCATGCTGAATTCCACGTGTCTTCCGTGTGCTCTTCATTCACATTTTAAGTCGGCTGTCATGCGCCTCCACGTCTTTGCCTTGTGGTTGACAACCCTGTTTGCTCAGCTAGCCCTCAGAAAACATGGGAGGGAATGGCAGCTGATTCGTAAATTTGTCCTTTATAGCCTTAAATAAGTCTGAAAGGTGCCCACTCTGTCTGCCCCCTCGGGCAGCGTGAGAAACTGGCAACGCTGCCTCGTCAGCCGGCATCTCTCCTTCAGAGGTTCCCTTTATTAGAGGCTTGCGGTGGACCAGGTCTCTGTCAAGCACATGACGTGCACGAATCCTCCTGTTAGCGTTGTGATTGGTGTGGCTGAGGACACAGCCAAGGAAGGGCACCTAACTCTCCCGAGGTTAGAGAGCTGCTGGGGAGGGGCAGGGGCAGGGCCTGAGGTGTGAGCCCAGTTCTGTCTGACCGTGGGTGTTCTTATTTGCTGTGCTTTGTTTCCTTGTCACACCTCATGCTCATTTTTAAATTTTGTAATAATTATTGAGTTGAAAGTCTCAGTAGTTCAAAAAAAAGGTAACTAGAGGGCGTTGGTGATGACTTGCTGTTGCTGTAGCCATTAGGTCAGAGGGCATCATGCTCTGTGATTCACGCTTGCGAGTACCTGGAGCGAAGATGAGGCCTTAACCACATTTCAGGGTGTGGTATAATTGCTTATAACGGTTTATTGTTTCGTAGGTTGTTTGCCTTTGTATTATATATGTTAAAAATATTTCTGGTCTTCGGGACTTCTTCTTTAGTGATGTATTGTAATTCATCTATGTAGTTTTTCTTTTTAAGGAAATATGTATATTGTAGGTACAGCACGATGTGTGTATGTGTAAATATAACATGTATCTTTTCTTAAACTTATCAGGGACTGGAGAAGAAGATGACTATGTCGATGATTTTAATAGGTAAGAAATAATTGGGCAAATATCTATATATGTATGTATACAGTTTCTGAACACTGATAAGACACTGGTAAATTACATTGGTGCTGATTTTAGTATATTTGATTTTCTTATTCATTTTACTTGAAGATAGCTAATCCAAAATTATATATTTGACTTTGGAACATGCTTTTGGTTTTTACATTAGAATATGGACTCTATGTTACGTTCAGGAAACTTGGTAAGAATAAGAGAAATCACACTGGCAGACTGACCTGGAGTCACTTAGGAGCAGTTCAGTCGCCGGATTATAAATGCTCTTCTCCCTTCATCATCACTTTGTGGTGGGAATTATCTACATTCAGCTTAAAAAAGTTGCCCTCTTAAATTATTTTTCAACTTAGATGACACTTCTTAATACTTTGTTTCAGGTAACTTTCTTATATATGTGAAGGTGATGTAATCTATGAGTTGGTTAATAATGCAGAAGTAATATTTTGAATATGATTAGAAATTTTAAATTAGATGCCTGAGAATTTTATTTAATTGACAGGTGTTTTTCAGTTGGAAATTTATATTTATTTTTTTAACAGAGTAATTGATTATACAGTTTTTTTGAAAGAGAAAATGATGTAGCAGAAAAATTTTAAAAATCTGGATTTGTTTATTTTATTTTATTGTTTAATTTTAGAGTTCTTATTTTTCTTTTTTTCCTTCCTGAAATTAGTACTAGCCATCGCTCAGAAAAAAGTGAAATAAGTATCGGTGAAGAGATTGAAGAAGACCTTTCTGTGGAAATAGACGACATCAACACCAGTGATAAAGTATGATGTTCTGCATTTGCCATACAATGCTCTTTTTTTCTATTTGTCGATTTATTATAAAGCTTCAAAAATTTATACTGATTTGTAGAAAAATAGTTGAAAGTTATGAAATGCCATGACAGTTACCTGATCCAAGTTTATGAAGAATGTCTTTAATAAGTATTAATATGTAAGATTGTTTCCAGCTGTTCCTCTGTTTGGTATCTGAGTGCTTCTGAAATGTCCGAGGGCTGTTCTTGGGGCGCTGGGATGGCTGTGAGTTATGGGGGCCACGATGGATCAGGGCCAGCAGAGCCACCCACCGGCGTGGGTCAGAGTCAGGATGGAAGGCTGTGGACACGGGCAAAGCTGGGACTAGAGCGCAGGGTCTGTGGTCGCCTCAGGGCCGGGGGCAGCATCTGAGCAGGCGAGCCAGGCTGGGCCCGAAGCCCACGGAGACAAGGCAGCAAAGGCTCTTGGAGTGTGAAATTAGGGGTGCATACTTGAGATCCAAATTTGATTGTTCTATGTAGGCAGAGGACAGAATGTACTGAGATGACAAGCCGTAGCACCTCAGAGTCCTGTATCAGTGTCTATGCGGCGCTGTCGCGTGCAGCGCAGGCGAGTCTGCCTTGCGTACTGCGGGTCGCTGTAGCCGAAAGGTGGCTGTTGCTTTCCAGAACAAGGTGGGAGTTTCCAAGTGCTGTGGTCATCACACAGGGAGGAAGGCCTTGGAGAGAGGTAGCATTTTACAGTGAAACGACACGGTGTAAATCAGCAAAATCTGGTTTGCTTTCTTACTCTTTTATGTATTGCGTTTTCATAAGCAAGCTTTACCCTTCCATCCTCAGTTTCCTTACTCAGAAATGGAAGTGTTAATACTCCTGGTAGGGTGTCTGGAAGGGTAAGCGATAATATGTAAAGTACCTTCTCCAATCCGTGAAACATTGCGGACTTAAAGTAATTTGTCTTTCTCTTACAAATTCACCTATTTCATCCTTAAGAGGCCTAAAATTGTTGCTTTAAAGCTAATGCCAAACGAACTAAGAAGGATTATTTAAAGTCAGTTTTCTTGATAGAGTTACTGCTGAGTTCATCTCTTAGCTCAGCTTCTTGGTGTTATCACACATTTCAAAATAGGAGTAGGAAAGTGAGGTAGAGGACTTGAATAAGTGACTGTTGAGCTGTGATTTGTGGAACTGAGTGGGTCGAGGAGGAGGTGTAAGCATCGATCTGCTGCGAGGGGCCTTGGACTCCTTCCAGGTGTGCACCTGGCTGGGAGACGGGGCTTTCTTAGGGCTCTTCCTCATTGGGTTCTGCTTTCACTGCATTTGGCACAACATACGCTCTCTAGGAATTTTCACTTAAAAGCTTAACTTTATGGAATCAGGCCATTTATTAGCAGCCTTTTACATACAGTGGACTTCGATGGTCATCGTATTTCATCAGCTCACATTTTTTAATCACTATTGTGCAGAGAATGGATATTCGGCACCTGGAGGATACAAAAGTATTTGTATTCTCTGCTGTATTCTTACAGCAAAGGTGACCAAAACCAGTATGTATTAATCACTTTCTATTTAGAAAACACGGTGCTAGGGATGTGGGCTGTGAGAGGAGAGAACACAGTGGATTGGCCAAGTTTTGTAAGTTCATCATATCTGGGTTTGAGTCCTGGGGCTGCAACTTAGCACTTGCAAATTTGGCCAAGTTATTTAACTTTATTGGATGGGCCTTAGCTTTCTCATATCTGTTTTGCAAGGGGCGTGGAGGTTGTCAAAATTAGAGATAAGTGTGAAAGGCGTATACAGCTTGGTGCTTAGCAGAGTAGGCGTTCAGTAAATGTTAGCTGATAAGACTATTTCTGTTGTAGCCACAAGTCAGATACAGATTGCTCCCCTCAAGTTTATATAGCATCAGGGAGAGAAAAGTCATGCACACAGATGAAAATCAAAGAAAGTGACAAGTGCCATTAAAATATTTGTCATTCATGGGCTATGAAAACTCAGGAGCAGGAGCTAATATATTTGACCTGGATTTTGAAAGATTGACTCTGATTTGGTTCTACGTTGGCTCGGGAAGTGCCACATGAACAGAGGGGTAGCGTGGGAGATCGTGGGACATGTCAGTGCAGCTCTGATTCCAGGGGTTCCCTGGAGGGCACCATGGGAAGACGACACAGTGTTGTGAGCAGCAGGGTTGTTGGAACATGACTTTGGAGCAGAAGTGACAGGATCACTGGGCAGCAGAGGCCCAGGGGAGGGTAGTCTCTGCACAGGAGCCAGCACGAGCAGTGGCAGAAGTCGACGTCCGCGGAAGTGCGCCGTGAGTGTGCACGCCAGGCTAGTGCAGCAGACACGTGAACATTTACACCGTCAAAAGCTTTTCAAAATCTTGTGAAATATTCTTCACTATTGATTTGTATTAAGTTTGCTACCACGGAGATCCTTAATTTCCTTTCCAGGGATCAAAATGTATCTTTTAGATATTTTTGTTTTGTGACATGAAAAATCTATTTTTATAGTTTTGAACGAAAGTAGCTGCTTTGAGTTCTGATTATAAAGCTAATGAAGCATGAAGCATTAAATAGCCATTTATTTCTAGTTAGCCTTTCTTCATACACTTTCCTTTCTTGTTAAACACCTTCTGTTAAATTAAGCTGTTCTTTGGAAGGTTTTGGTTGTTACTATGGACTTTCTTTGCCTTAAATCAAAACTAAATTTAAAAACCTCAGATAACTGCATTATCTAGAGTAAGAAAGATCTTTTTCTAACTACAATTTTTCCTCGGTTCATTCTCATCTATAGTTTATCATTAGTATTATTACAGTACCTGATTGTTTCGCAGATAAAACAGAAAACGTTACTGATTGCATTCTTTAATAATGGTGAAAGGACAGAATATAGTTCCACGGTATCGGAATCAATTTCACAGTCTGCAGGCTTTTCTGACATTTTCAGTTTTTGTGTAAACTGGATTTGGATTGAATATATAAGAACTTTAAGATTCCTAATACTTTTCTTTGTAACAGTTTTATACCAAGGCTACGTTGGGAACAGGAGGGAGGGAGAGGGCTTATTTATCTGAAAGGATTTTACTTCTATTTCTCTATATCAAAAGAATAACAAAATGAGAAGATACGAAGGGGGCAACAGATAAATAAGAGCATCTCACAGACTCTCAAGATGAAACTGTATCATTTCTGCAAGATGTTCTCATTCTTGTGCATCATCTAGCCCAGGTGTTGGCAAACTTTCTCTAAGGGCAGGTGGTGAATATTTCAGGCGTTACAGGCTGTGGCTACTTCACTTGGCCGTTGTATTGAGGAAATACCCATGGTGATACGTAAGCGAGGAGGTGTGGCTGTGACCCCTGGTCACTGGTTTATCTTGATAGAGATGGGTCTGGCTGAGGCTGGGAAGGTTGGGTTCTTCCTTCCTCAGCAGCTGGTGGGACCTCCCACGGTATTGTTTATATTCTGGAGCCTATCTTGTCACCTGTGGGTTTTCCTTACTTTAGAGATAATGTGTTCTCAGCCCTCATTATGCTTAAATATCTATTTCCTTTCTCTGTCGTCTTAAGTTTATAGAAATAAATGTGTATATTTCAGCTAATTGAGGCTTACTTCCTAGTTTAACAAAAGTAGCAATTACTCATTTCTGCACTTGGGGAACCGAGGCCTGGTGTCTTGAAGACCCCATGGGCCGTCCTGTCTGCGCATTTGTTTCTTGTCGGCCTCCAAAGGGTGACTCACTCTGGCTTCAGCTGGCACGGAATTAAAAGGTGTCATGCCATATTTTAAGTGTGATGTTATAAACTTAACATTATATACTATCATATAAAATATAGGGAATAATAATTTTCAAATGAGACTATTACACATTTTATTGAATTTCAATAAAATTTAATGTGGATAAATTACCATTTTAGAGAGTTGGCAATTCATGGAGTGATCCTTACTATGAACAGAATCACACATTGGGACTGTGCTCAATTAAGGAAGTTTTATAAAATCTTCCACTAATTTCAGTTTCTTGATTAAACTGAAATAATGTCTAGGATATTTTATTTTTAATTTTCACTTGAAATATTTGAGAGTGTAATCAGTGCAAAAGAAGACTGCACTCATTTGTTAGATGTATGACTTTAGGCAAATCACTTCTAGCACTTAGGTTTTTTCCACCTATTTTATGAAGTTTAAATATGAAGTAGTTTGTATAGTATAAAATAATCATTTAATTATAGCAATATAAATTACTCAAGACTCTACTTGCATTCTGACACTAATTCTTTCTTTCTTTTGAACAACAAAGCTTGATGACCTCACACAAGACCTCACTGTATCCCAGCTCAGCGACCTTGCAGATTATTTGGAAGATGTTGCATAGACATGAAGAAGGAAGTATTCTGATTAACAGATGACAAAGTACTGATCAGTTCCATTTTTGTCCCCAGACAATCACTCTTTGCTGGAATGTCTGCTCCCTATTGGTGCCTTGCATTTCAAAAAGACTGCAGAAATTTTTAAAAATTAACTTTTCATTTTACTAAACAAAATACTTCCTATTTGAGCCCATGTGTAGAAGATTTAATATTCTTAATTTGGTTTAGGTATTATATTTCTTTATGGAAATTGATCATGCTCAAGTTCATTATAGGGAGGAAACCCCTGAAAACATCAGTGTTAAGAGCGTGATGAAAAGTGTCAATAAAGCAGTAAAGCCATAGGTTTGCACAGCTCTGTGCGCGGCTGCTGGTGCACGGGACCTTTGGAGACCTTGGCTTTAGCCATCTGGAGTCAGAGCTTACACAGTATATTTTGATATTCTGCATATAGTTGGCAAAATGACCTGATAAATTTGTAATACCAAAGCATATTAATATAAGTTAAATTTGTTGTGTCAACTTTATTTTGTATTTCCTTCCATTTGGAAGGTTTGTTAGACCACTAAGGTTATATTAAAGTAATCTTGTGTGTGCTATTTAGTTTTGCTTGTTTTAAAGAAATCTAGAGGTAGTTAAGACTTTAGTTCATAGAATTGTTGGGAGTAGGTAACGTTGCGCTGCTTCCCCCGTTGTCTGTGTATGCAGCTTTAGTCACAGGTTCTCTTCATTAGAGTTAAAATTTACTATTTGTAAGGATTCCTCAAAACATACCAAATACCAAAATGCATCTGAAACCATTAAGCTGTGCTTTTATTTCAGATCTGTAAGTTAATTATATTAAAATCCAAATTGGAATGAAATAGTAGTAATGGCCTAAGACCATGTTCAGTTTGACAGGCTTTGTATATGGTACATAATTTCATTGTAACTCCTTAAAAATAGAGCCAATAATGGAATTTCCAGCTGTCTTATTTATACTGTTAAGCATTGTGCTGCTATTATGTAGGTCACTGACATCTACAATTCTGAAGTGTTTAAAAATGTGCAAATAGGGAAAAAAACCTAGGAAGTAATGCATGCAGGTTCATATAAATGTAAGTAAAGCTATGATTATGTTGAGTTTCTGTATATTTTAATTTCAATTGAATATGGCTTTTTATTAAAAGTTACCTTTATTAATAAAAGGAGCAAATTAGACATAATTTGTTGATCACAGTGAGTGAGTAGACTCCCTGGTTTGCATAATGCCAGTTTTTCTGTTGCATATTAGCCTAAATATTACAAAAAAATTGGGGGCCCTAAAATGTAGAGGAAATGAAAATGTACTGAGTAGGATTATGTAACAGAATCTAGTTTTTTAAAGCGTAAGTGAAACCGAGCTATAAACATCAAAAGGAAGGAAGGAGGACACAAAACGGGCCAGAGCAGCCTGGGAGCCCCTGTGTTGCCGCTGGTTTGTGGGCGGCGATCTCAGTCTCACCGGGGCTTTCGTGTCCTCGGTGTGCAGACACACAGTGCTCTGTGAGAAGATGTAATCTTGATGCTAAAAGTCCCCCAGTGTGCTTGCTATAAACTGCGTTTCTTCGTGTGTCATCCCGTAAGGAGCCACTTTCTAGACGCGCTGTAGTTCTGTTCTGGCCTCTGGAATCTGGGCGAAATGTGTGCTTTATCTTTACCGTTTGGCAGGAGCGAGGTATCGGTGAAATGATTTGAAGGCATAGAAAGATGGGGCTTTGTAAATTTGTAGAGAAGTTTTGAACAGTAGCATCTGAAATTCGTCACTTTTCTATTAATATTA
The DNA here is from genome assembly GCA_963575035.1 of Avahi laniger. NCBI lineage: Eukaryota > Metazoa > Chordata > Mammalia > Primates > Indriidae > Avahi > Avahi laniger. The sequence goes on from CAUYSK010116263.1 coordinate 17,390, forward strand.
CCCAAAGAATCGGACCTTTTGATAATATTTGGGAGGGGAGGGAGAAAAATGCCAAATATGAAACTTTCTTTGTTGTTAACACTACATACAACATGCTGCATAATTTTGAATGACTTAAAATTCAGCTATGAAAAAGTTTTATTTCCACATGTACTTGATTACATCTTATCGACCTGTTAAACTTTTAAGATATGAAGTGACAGATTTTGCATGTGATAGTGTTTTCTTCTTGTTAAAAAATACACATTTTAATGGTAACCTGTATTTTACAGTAGACTTTTAAAAATGCTAGGCCTTTCATTTTATTGATAGCTACAAATGAATAAAGAGCCTTTATTCCTACTTTGTTTACATTCTCTCATGCCTTTTCTGCTATGTAGTTTGGAACAATAACCCGCATCCATCGTTCAGAGCTGCTCTTGGCTGCGGCCAGCGTGAGGCGCTCACACCCTCTCTGCCTCCTCTCTGCACTAAGCTGCGCGGCCTCTCCGAACCTGCTGCGTTCACTCCTGTCTGAAGCCATTTGTTTTGCCTTTCCTCGTCCGGAAGGTCCTTCCCCCAGCACCGCACAAGAGGCTGGTTTGTTTCTGTCTCGTTGTCAGAGACGCTTCAAGACCTGAAGGAGATGTCCGTCTCCCCGCAGCCCCACCGCTGTTGTGTTTACCTCTTGTGTTTTATTCACCTTTAATCACTCTGAACTGGTCTGGCTTATTTATATTATATATTTCTTTTCTATTGTCTACATGCTCCATGAGAGCAGGGATTTTTTAGACTACATACACCTAGAACAGCATTTGGCCCCTAGTGTGTGCTCAGTGAACTGTCCGTGGGGTTGGAACAGGCCTTTTGAACCCTGGCAGAGAGGCCTGGAGCGTGTAGTTTCTGCCTGGGCAGCTGCCTCCCTGGCGCAGTGCTACACAATTCTGGGGGGGCAGCTGTCCTTACCCCAAACCTGGGGAGGCCCCTCGGTTCAAGTCTGCACACGTGGTGGCAGGAGGGGGCTCCGGTTCAGTAGGTGGCCATCTGACGAATTTCCCCACCACCAAGGCTCTCTGAAGGCAGTGCCCTCTGCTCATGGCTCTGCCGTGCATGCCGGCACGAAGGAAGTCCCCAGAGCAACCGACTGCCCTGCTGGCCGTGCGAGGACACGAGCGGGAGGCGCTTGCTCCGAGGAAAGCTCACTCAGCCCCAGCGAAAGCCTCCTGTTTGGAACTGGGCGGGGAGGGGCTCCCCCATCAGTTCTCTGCGCGTGTGCACATCCCGCCCCTGCCCTCCCAGCAGGCCTCACCGCCATCTCCCGTTCTAGGAAGAGGCATCTTAGGGGAGACAAGCGCAGAGGAAACGTAGGGCAGCTGCATTTATGTATGAGTTGTCCTAGAAGGATTCCCAACATGTCAGGAAGGTGAACAGCATGTCACAAAAGGTTGAGATGAAGAGAACTTAGCTTGGAGAAAACAGTCAAAGAACAAGTTAACTGAAAAACCTGCTACGGTGTCCTCCAAAATTCGTATGCTGAAGCCTGACCCCGTGTCCTGGTGTTGGGAGGTGAGGAGGTCACGGGAGCGGGGCCTCCATGGTGGGATTAGTGCCCTTACAAAAGAGGCGCCAGGGGGCTCATTCACCCTCGTGCGAGGGGCCCCGCGAGAAGGCGCCGTCTGGGAGGAAGCCGCCCTCGCCGGGCACCGCAGCTGCTGCGCCTCGACCCGGACTCCAGCCTCCCTGCCGCGAGCAGCACACTTCTGCGCATGCGTGACCCGGTCTAAGGCACTGCAGCCCCAGCCGATTCAGACCGACCGGATGACGCTGCTCAGAGATGTGCGATAACTTGCACCTGAAAGGGGCTGCTAACAGAGGTATAAGCAAAACCATTTTTAGTTAAAACTCGGAGTCTCCTCCGAGGTCAGCGCGAAGAACTCCCCGTGTAGCAGAAAGACCAGGACGCGACAAGAGCAGCAAGGGCTCGCCAGAGCTCTCCGGCCGCGACCAAGGTAAGGCCGAGGGGTCCCGCTGTCACCGAAAAGCTGCCCTTCCCCTGCTTCTTACCGCCGCCAGGAGGACGTGCGGCGGGAGGGCGGTCAGGTTTTGATCCTTCCGCCGAAGCAGCGAGGAGGGGAGCTTGTGCTCTGAAGGCACCTTGTCCTGGGGCGGCGGTGGGATGGGTCTTAGAGTTAGACGGGGCCGGGGACGGCGGTGGCGCGTGGGCCCGGAGGGGGCATGATCCCGCACGCGCTCCCCGCTGGTGGCAGGTGCGGGAAACGGGGGCCCTCCCACGGGGGAGGGAGGTAGCTCCGTGACGACGTGTCAGTGAGTTGACGGTAACAGACATCTGCTCCATCCCCTGTGCCGTGCGCAGGTCCGGCACCGGCGCGGCCCCGTGGCCACTGGCGGCGTCTGGGCCCGCTGCGGTCCGTGCGCTGCTGCGCCTCCAGATGATGAGCCCGAAGAAGAAAGGGGTCCAAGTCCCCACCCTCCCCGTCGGCCGCTGGCGGGAGTGGCAGGTGCCGCCGCCGCGTGCTGGGGCCACGAGGCCACGGAGCGGCGGCCACAGGTGGCGGGAAGTCGTTCTCCCACGTGGCATTCGCGCCCTGGTGGAAGACCCCAGCTGCCGGGGGGCACAGGAATCCCCCCACGAGGCCGAAGCTGTCGCCGTGCGCGGAGGGGATGGACCGACGGGAGGGGAGCGTGGCGGGCCCTGCCTGCGGCCTGACCGGCCGGGGAGTCACCCCTGCTTGGCGGCCCTGGTCCTCGGGATTGGGGGGCGGGGTGGGCGCAGGGGGATCCCCCCTGCATAGCAGCCCTGGTTCCCAGAATCGGGGCGGGGGTCGAGTCGCCTTGCTCGGTGGTCCTGTTCCCGGGGTCAGGAGAATCGGGCCGCGGGCAGAGGGCCCCCCCCCCAACGCAGACAGCAGCGGGAGGCAGCGCGGACGCTGGCTCACGGGATACCCACTGGCTTAATTTTCCTTTTGGCGAAAATATTAACATTTTCATTTTTCCCTCTTAAATACTTCCGATGGGCTAAAGGCTGGCCCCCCCACGGGGCTCGGGTCCTCGTCTTGCAGGGCCACCTCTTTACGCTGGTGTATGGGGGGCCCGGGTTACCGCTGGCAGTTGTCGCGGGTGCGATTGTCAGAGGCGCCCCACAGGTCCCTCCTGCTCTCCGCCTCCGCCCGGGCGGGGCCTGAAGGGGCCACTCCGCGTGGGTGATGCGCTGTGCTGCGCTCCGTCTCCTGGTACTCGTGGTAACGAACCATGCGTACCTGGGTGCTGGGAAGGGTCGCCCCTAAATTACTCTTAGGGGCTTAACCGGAGCCTGCTTTTAGGGCCGCCCTTAACCAGAGGAGCGTCCGGATAGCTTAGCTGGAGGCTTGTTTTTGGAAAGTTATAGAATCTTCAGATTTGATGGTGAAATTTTTTCCATAAATGTTTAATTTTCAGACTCGTAGTTTCTAAAAAAGCCAATTTAGACATGTTTTATAAGTTGCCAGACTATGATTAGGATCTACTTAGTTATTTGTTTTAATCCTTCTATGGTTTCTGAAGCCGGTGACTGTCTGAAATGAAGATTTTTTGATGAATAAATTTCCTTTTCATTTAAAGCATTTATCATTTCCCATCTTCCTCGCTGTGTGGGCTGTGTTTTTCCATCTCTTATCTGACTGGAGTTTGGAATTGTGGCACGGAGAACCATCTCCTCCCCAGCCCCCCGAACTGCTCTCCGGGGCTGCAGACCCTGCGCAGGTAAGGCGGGCGCGGGACCCGCACCTGCGCCCTCGCCCCCCACTCCAGCCGCCTCACCCGCCGCGTCTTTTTCTCCCATCTCGAGACCCAGCTGAGAAAAAGCCAGTTTTCTGTTTCTCTGAGTGTGCCACGGACTCCTCATCCATTTCCCCTGGTCCCTGCACGTCCCTGCGCGGGAGAAATGGCACCGAGATCTCGGAGGAGCTGGGGCGCAGCGTGCACGGCGCTGCCAGGTGCAGGCGGGCGCTGGGGGTCGCCGGTCCCGCTCGCCGCGGCGGGTGCTGAGTGCATGGAGCCGGCCGGCGAGGACGCACCAGGACGCTGGGAGGCGCCGGCCGCTGCTCACAGGCAGACTGTTCCCAAAGGATGTTTAGCTGATCTGGGAAAAGACTCAGACAAGCAAGGGACCCAGCCAGCTCAGCGCCAGGTACACGTGGGGACGCAGGGCGTTGTCCCCTGCGAGCCCGTCAGTGGGGAAGTGGCCGGAGGCGACGGGGTGAGAGAAGTGAGGGACGTTGCAGAAATGGCTGGCTTCCAGGACCACAGCCAGCCACCCTGGGGACAGCTGTGGATTTGGGGTATGGCACAAAGGTAGAGAGCTTCTCTCTGGCCTTGCTCTTCTAGTGGAAGAGGAAGCAGTCGTACTAAACATCGGGCAGCGTTTCGCCCCATAGCAAAAGCAAAACTCCCTGCGGTCCCCAGAAGCCACACCTTACCGTTGTGCTGGGGCGTCTCTCCCTGTCTGCAGCACGCTGGTCGCTCCTCTCAGATTCCTGGCCCACGGCTGCCTCCAGAACTTTGTGTCCCTCTGTGGTCTTTCCCTCCCTCCCCACCCCTCCTGCCCCAGCGGGCCCTTCATTTTCTCTAATTTTCTCTTTACATTTGAATACATATTAGTATGTGCGAATACATAGATTCGGTTTATAGAGATTTGGTGTATATGGTAGAGCATAGCTGAGTGGGACCGGCATTCCCCTTGTACTTCCATGTTCATGACTTATTATGGGGCACATTTATGTGACCTACCCCAGTTTACTGAACACATATTTCAAAAAAATGTTCATCACAGGAAGGGAGGAACAGAGGGAGGGAGGAGGAGAAAGAAACCATGTGTTCCTGGAAACCTAAACCTCTCTGTAGTAAGTTCTTGCAGAAAATATGTTCCTGGAGTTAAACTGCAGATGTGCGAATGGAATTTCTTAGCATAATTCCTAAATTTAGAACCGCTTATGCAAATTAATACTTTGTACATTTCAGCAATCATTTGCTAATTACTTCCTGTCCATTCAGCCCTACAAGTGCAGACGAAGAAGTGGTCCCTCCTGTGATGTGCCATCATGTACCCTTTCAGTGAAGCACTTTGTCACCCCCTCCAGGGATGGCCCCAGCTGCAAAGACCCATGCCACTCAAGGCCAGGCCCTCCCAGGCGGCCTGCATCCCCTGGCCGGTCCATGTCGGGGTATACGGGCCTGGCCCGCTCAGCTTCAGTCCGAAGGGCCGTTTGGGCTTCAGGGCTCCCTGGGAGTTCTGGCAGCTGCTGGCCACTTGCCTGGTGACTTGCTCCCCTAGCTGTTGATCCCTGGGGCACTTTGGATAAACTCCCTGGCAGGAAACTTCAATCTCCAAGAGTCAGCTCCCTGGGGGGCCTGATCTTTGTCCCCGAGTCTTAGAGACCGAGGGAGCACGTGACTCTCTGGCGTGTGCTGAGGCCGGAGTGGGCGGTGCTGCCTGCAGTGTCCTGGAGAGACTTGGCTGGGAGGAGGGTGCGTGAGGGCTCCGCATGGGGACTGGAAGAGCAGAACCAGCCTCTCCCAGAAAGATGATGTCGAAGATGATCTTCGAGCACTGGGACCCTCAAAACTGATGGACGCATGGGGTGTGCTCGTGACTGGCAGCCCTCGCAGAGCCATGGGCAGCAAGCACGGGGCCACTCTCTAAAGGGAAGGTGTCACTACAAGCAAGAAGTGTTGTGGGGTCAGCAGAGCGCTGTGGGAGGCGAGTGGTGAAGTGTAAACTGAAACTCCACGACGGAGATGAGAACCCTGGAGGCGTAACGTGCTGGCTGAGTGATGCTGGGCAAGTTATCAGTGCTTGTATCCTCCGTCTACTCGTCTGAACAAAGGGGAGTAGCTCCTTTCCCTCCTAGGGCTGCTGTCGTAGTAAATTAGACGGTGCCTGTTCAGGGCTTCACGTTGCGTTTGGCAGGTAGCAAGTACTCAGGAAATACTCACTGTTTTTAGGAAGAAGATTCATGGGTCTCAGTGTCTTGACTAAGTTGAGGACAAGGGGAAGAGCACACACTTCCTGCATGACTGCCCCGTTTCTGACGAATATCTGTTCCTCCTTCAAGGCCGAATGTGGATGTCACTTCCTTCTCGGAGCCTTCATCCCCTGACCTACCTTGAGCACAATGTATTTTTGTGATCTGGTGCCTTTCTCATATCCCTGTTGTGGTTTGTGGTAAGAACATGAGACTCAGAATCAGAAAACTTGGATTTCTGGTCTTGAGGCCACCACCACTCGGGGCCGTGCTTTGTGTCAGCAAAATGAGAAACACCAAGACAGTCACCAAAACCATGGCATGCAACAAGAGTTTACGTTAGAAAGGATCTTAACACCAAAAAATGCATCAAAATTTCATTCATAAAAGAATTACAGGATTAGAAAAATAATTCTTAGTACACTACAGACTGTGCTGTCCAGGAATTGGACACAAGCTTCAGCATTCACGGTGGACATCCTGGTTCAGTCCTGCTTTCCGATATCGAAATGGTAAAGATGAGTGATAAAAATGCAAGAAATTATCCTGATATTAAAAACTAATCATAACAAAGTGCTTTTCAGGTTATGCCAAAAATAGTAATTCATGAGTTAAATTCTGAATACAGATGATAATTTAATGAGTAGGCTCTTCTTTTATCTGACAATCCAATTAATGAAAAGGAGTGTATTAAATAAACACATTGTAAAGATATTTAAATTTATTGCTGATTTGACATAAAATATTGATGGCAATAACATAAAACTATAATATGCCATTATGAAGATGACATTAATGAAAAATTGGTTAATGAATATCATTAAAGGAGGATGCATTCTACTAAAATATTAATCACTGAAAGAAAATATGAAATGCCCTAAATCCTAAATTCATACATTTAAAAAGAACTTGAAAAAGTTTCCCAAAATTTGAAAATTCTAACACTTACATGACATTTCCAAAAATGAATTATAAAGATTGATGAAATTATTAAAATTTCTCAATCATTAAAAAAAAGTTTTGACTAAGATAGTTAAATTATTTTTCTTTTATCTCTATAAACATATGTTTTAAAAATCCTTGTTATGTGAAGAGGTGTTGTCAAAAAGTATACTGCTAAAGTAACAGGAAAAATGTACTTAAAAAGTATGTCAGGCAGTTAACAAGTTTGTTATTTTCCTAGACTTGATGATGTTTCTGGCATTTGTCAGATTTTTAAAATTTGTAATTTGTTGAGATTTTGTTCCTCATTCAAAGTATTTACTCTCATAGTTAATTTTGTAAACTTTCGTATTCATTTTCTAAAAGAAGCCAATCCCATATTTCATAAACTTCAGGTGCTACGGAACAGGGGCCTGTCGGAGCCAGTAGGCCAGGGTTCTACCGAAAAGGAAATCAGTGGAGGTGAAAACAACGGCTTCACTCTATTCTCAAGTAGCAGTGGTTATTGGAAATGTGTCGTAGTCTGAAATTTGAGCAGATCCTGGGCATCAGACAACTTTGAGAGATATTGAGAATTTCTTTCCTGAAACTCAGGTCCTGAGAACCTTTCATTGGCGGGTCAGCGAATCACATCCTCCCCTCTCCCCGGCTCTCGCTCGCCTTCATTCTGTGAGTGTGTTGCGCACAAACACATCCAAGGCCCATCCTTTGATTGTCTCATGGATTTGCGAAATTCGACCCCCAGGAGGCCAGTTTCACAAGTGGGGGCAACAGCCCCCACAGTGCGGTCAGTTGCTCACATTGCAGCTTATTAGTGGTCAGGTTCTTAGTTGCAAGCGACAGAATCTGCCTGTCCCTAACTGAAACTGATGTGGAGTTTCTTGGAAAGACACAGGATGAAAAATCGGGTGAAAAACAGGCAGGAACTGAGGAGGTTTCATAGCAGGCAATTAGGCAGCACTTCTCCTCTGGGGCTGCCGCAGCAGGTGTCTGGCTCGCTCCAGCAGGCCCGGGTGTTCCGAGAGCAAAGCCCGCAGCCTTCGATTGGCCCAGAGCTGTGTCCAGCCCTGGCCCGGTGCGGTGGGGTGGAGGGGGAGGAACTCCCGGTTCCCTGGGGCTTCGGTGGGGGGCACCGCCTCCCAGCACCCCCAGGAGTGTGCGCTCTCTCCTGATGAGAGGGACGCAGGGGAGGAGACTGTGGCAGATGACCGCTGCGGCCACTCCTGTCACCAGCGACCGTCAGATGTCTTTGATTCCCCATGGGGGGATGTCGCAGTTGCCATTTTCTGTTGCGCGCTCATCATGTGCCCGGATGGTGCTGAGCACTGCGTGTGGATTCCTGTTTGGCCGTCACAGTGATGCTACAGGCTCGCCAGGTCCGCATGTGCTGCGCGGTGACAGGCGGTGACAGGCCAACACAGAAGACACGGTGGGAGGGAACCTCAGAGCCTCTGCCTGGAGGGTGTAGGACTGGGGCTTCTAAGGGAATTTTGACGGATAACGGGCCGGGGCTGCTGACGGGCGGGCATGAGGGATGAGACCGGGGGTGTGGAAACCGCACTCGTGCACCCGGTCAGTTCTCAGGAGGGGACGTCGCACCGGAGGGTCTGCCCCAGCAGACTACGGGAGTCCGCGACCTGCACCTCTCCAGTGGAGACGGGGGGTTTCCTGGCGTTAAAGACGTTATCTTATGGAAGCCACTGAGGGAAGCTGGCCCGTGACGGCCTGTGGCATCGGCTCCTGACGCTCACGACGGACGGCTCAGGGCTCCGGAGAAGACGAGTGTGCGGGCTGTTGCTAGGGAAGTCGTGCTCAAGGTCAGTGAAAGTAATGACTAGATTCGTTTCACAGTCTTCAAAGTGCCCCCTCCAAAGATGCGTAAAGTGCTTTATGTTTTTCCATTTGTGTTTAGGCATTTAAATAAGACCATCTATATAACACGGCTGATAGTAGCGATAAGCAAAAATAGGTCGTTTGCCCAGTTCACATTTTCAAGTCATCCCACTCACGTCGTGGGCGCGGTTCCTCTGCAACTATTTCCACTTCTTTGAAAAAGAAAATAAACAGTCATCGCCATGGGCTTATAAAAATATTTGGCAACGTATCTCCTAGGAAACAGTGGAGAGCTTTTAAATTTTTTTTTCTACTGAGAAAATAAATCACGGTCTCAGAAAATTTAGAGGAAATACAGATTTTTAGAGGAAAGTGGAGTGTTCGGCTGACCAGCTTTGTGATAGCGAAGAAAGACTCAGTTGCCTCACTGTGGTCAAGGCAGATGGAGAGAGGGAGAGAGGAGGGACCAACAGAGGAGAAAG
>CAUYSK010116266.1:0-12471 GCA_963575035.1 Avahi laniger
CAAGAGCGAGACCCCGTCTCTACTAAAATTAGAAAGAAATTAATTGGACAACTAAAAATATATAGAAAAAATTAGCCGGGCATGGTGGCGCATGCCTGTAGTCCCAGCTACTCGGGAGGCTGAGGCAGTAGGATTGCTTGAGCCCAGTAGTTTGAGGTTGCTGTGAGCTAGGCTAATGCCATGGCACTCATTCTAGCCAGGGCAACAGAGTGAGACTGTCTCAAAAAAAGAAAAAAAAACTTGAAATAATTCAAATGCTTATGAACAGGGAGTGGACAAACTGCAGAATATGTCTTCACTTGGGTTCCTCAGAAGCAGAGCTGGAATCAAAAGCCTATTGAGGGCCAGGCGTGGTGGCTCATGCCTCTAATCCCAGCATTCTGGGAGGCCGAGGTGGGAAGATCACTTGAAGTCTGGAGGTCAAGACCAGCCTAAGCAACACAGCAAGACGCCATTTCTACCAAAAATACAAAATTAGCTGGGTGCAGTAGCACATGCCTATAGTCCCAGCTACTCAGGAGGCTGAGGCAGGAGGATCACTTGGGCCCAGGAGTTTGAGGTTGCAGTGAGGTATGATGATGCCACTGCTCTCTAGCCCAGGTGACAGAGCAAGACTCTGTTTCAAAAAAATGAAAAATAAAAAGAAATGGACCTATAAGCAATAAATTGGAAACTGAGGATAGTAGTTACTTCCAGGAGGTTAGGAGGAAGAGATTGGGATGGGGCCAGGGAGAATTTCAAAGAAAGATGCTAATTGTGTTTGGTTTTGTTGTTGCTGTTTTAATACGGAATGCTTCATGAATTGGCTCATCATCCTTGCGCATCAGCCACGCTAATCACCTCTGCATAGTTCCAATTTTAGTATACGTGCTGCCAAAGTGAGCACTGTTGTTGTTTTTCATAATTGTGGCAAAATATACATAACAGAAAATTTACTTTTTTTAACTATTTCTAAATATACAGTTCAGTGGCATTAAGTACATTCATATTGTGGTGCAACCATCACACCATCATCTCTAGAACTTTTTTTTATCATCTCAAACAAAAATTCTGTCCCCATTAAACACTAACTACCCCCAATTCCCCCTCCATCCAGCCCTGGCAACCACTATTCTATTTTCCATCTCTATGACTTTGAATATTCTAGGCACTTCACAAAAGTAGAATCATACCATATTTGTCCTTCGATGTCTGGCTTACTTCACCTAGCATAGTGTCTGCAAGGCTCATGTTGTGGCATATGTCAGAATTTCTTTTTCGGGCTGAATACTATGCCATTGTATGGACAGACCACATCACGTTTTTCCATTCATCCAGGGATGGACATTAGGGCTGCTTCCACCTTTGTGGCTGTTCTGAATAGTGCTCTTCCGAAATTAGTAATGTTTTCTTTTTTAAGTTGATGGTGATAATAGTATATTATTATTTTTTAACCCATACATATATGTTTGTTTTCCTTTTTTTTTTGAGATAGGGACTCGCTTTGTCACCCAGCTAGAGTGCAGTGGCAAAATCATAGCTCCCTGTAACCTCCAACTCCTGGGCTCAAGGGATCCTCCGGCCTCGTCCTCCTGAGTAGCTGAGACTACAATCGTGTGCCGCTACACCCAGCTAATTTTTCTGTTTCTTGTAGAAACAGGGTCTTGCTCTGTTGCTCAGGCTGGTCTCAAACTCCTGGCCTCAAGCGACCCTCCCGCCTCAGCCTCCGAGAAAGTCCTGAGATTACAGGTGTGAACCACCGTACCCGGCCTATTACCTATTTTTTTTAAGCTTAGAACTGCATAATGTTGTTCTTCACTGTCATACTTGCCAGCAGTGGTACAATCTTTATTACTTTGCTTGGCTGTAAGTAACTCCAAAAAGTTATTTAAAGACTCAGTCTTACTATGGCAAACTCTTTATTGGCCATTTCTTACCAAAATAATCAATACGTGATTAGAATTCGCTTTGTAGATGTTCTATACCAACTGATGATAAGACCATAAGACCATAATAAAAGGTAATGTGTAAACGAGTGAATTTTCTTTATTCAAAAAAAAGGGAAATATGGTGGTGAATAGTAGCATGACATTGTGAATGTACCTTATGCCATAGAACTGCACACTGAAACATGGTCAAATTGGTAAATTTTATGTTGTGTATATTTTACCATGATTAAAAAGAAGAAGGGCTGGGTGCGGTGGCTCACACCTGTGATCCCAGGACTTTGGGAGGCTGAGGCGGGAGGATCGCTTGAGCCCAAGAGTTCAAGGCTGCAGTGAGCTATGATCACACCACTGCATTCCAGCCTGGGTGACCAAGGGAAACTCTGTCTCTAAACAAAAAAAAGAAAAGAGAGGAGAAGAAGGAAGGAAAGTGTGTCAGATCACAAAGTATAAAGCTTTGTGACTATGGTGAAAATTTGAGTCTTTAGTGATTTCTATGCATTGTCTGCATTTTTACAAAAATATATTATAGGGGGGAGGGGGGCAAGGGCATCACACGTAACCTAAACATCTGTGCCCCCATATTATGCTGAAATAAAAATATATATATATATATATAAAATGTACTACCTCTATAATTAAAAAAAAAAAATTGCTATTAGAGAAGTCCAGGCAAGAGGTTAAACCAAGGAGGAAGAATCAAATCCCTCATTTTATGGCTGGAAAAGTCAGGCCAAATCAGAAGGCGGGCACCTGTCAGAGGCTGCCAGCAGCTGCACAGGGCTTAGGACCCAGCTGCTGCCCTCTTGCCTGGTGTATGAACCCAGGGACAACTGCGTGGGGGAGAGTGCGGCAATCAGACAACAGGCATCAATTGAACTGAACGTGTGCTACAGGCAAAGTCCTTCCTGGGTGCAAAAAGATGGACAGGCAGGTGAGTGAGGGGCCCGGTCTGGCCTCCCTTTCAAAGAGCTGGTTCCCAGGTGAGGAGATAAGGCTCTGAGAAGGGTACCTGGCAGTGTAAGGTGATAAGGGCCCCTGCACTCTGAACACGCCCATTTTCTGGCCTTATCTTTGTATGCTGGAGTTATTTATTTACAGCCCATTTTAGCAGGCAGAGTGCCCTTGAGGGCATTCATTCATTCAGGCATTTATTGAACTACTGTGTACCCAGGCACTGATTTGGGACAGCTGTATATAGTATCTGCTTGATAAATGTATATTGCATGGAATGACAGGCTCAGAGCCTAGCATTCAGTAGGCATACAATAAGTGCTCCTTGGATTGAATAAATAATACATGAATAAGTCACTAGCAGGAGGCCTGGCACACAATAGGTATTTAATAAATATTGAATTGCATTAAGGAAGGACTAGCATGGGGCCTGGCACCCAGGAAGTGCTTAAATGTTGCCAGAACCTGCCTTTCTGACCTATCTTCATCCTGATCCCAAATCCTGGACATGGAAACCCAGAGACCAGATTGGAAGTCTAGACCATCCATTTCTCCATCCTTCCATCCATGCATCCATTCAGCAAGCATGGATTCAGGGTCCACTGTCCACCTGTCCCTGGGGATACCGCAAGGTGAGAACAAGGCAAGGGAGGGTTTTTCTCTCTCATTTGCTCACATCCTAGTGGGGGAGTGAAACCATAAATAAGCAAACACATTTTCAAAACAGGTAAGGATAAGCGCTTACGATGCCACTAAATAAACCCAGACGAGGTGAGAGAGAGAGATCGCAGGGAGCGGTGCGTGAGATGGACTCATCAGGGAAAGGCCTCTCTGAGAAAGTGACATTCGAGCTAATGCCTAAAATGGAAGAAGCAACCAACTGTCAGTCCATTTGGGCTGCTGTCACAAACTACCCTAGACCAGGTGGTTTAAGAACAATAGGAATTTATTTCCCACAGTTCTGGAGGCTGGAAGTGCGAGATCAAGACGTTGGCAGATCTGGTATCTAATGAGGACTTACCTACCTCTGGTTTACAGATGGTACCTTCTCACTACGTCCTCACATAGTGGAAGGGATGAGGGGTCTCTCCGGTGCCTTTTTTTTTTTGAGACAGAGTCTCCTCTCTTGCCTAGTCTAGAGTGCCATGGCATCAGCCTAGCTCACAGCAACTTCAAACTCCTGGGCTAAAGTGATCCTCCTGCCTCAGCCTCCCAGGTAGCTGGGACTACAGGCACATGCCATCATGCCCGGTTAATTTTTTCTATTTTTAGTTGTTTGGCCAATTTCTTTCCATTTTTAGTAGAGACAGTGTCTCACTCTTGCTCAGGCTGGTCTCGAACTCCTGAGCTCAAACGATCCACCCTCCTTGGCCTCCCAGAGTGCTAGGATTATAGGCGTGAGCCACCGTGCCCAGCCTCTCCAGGGCCTTTTTTTCTTTCTTCTTTTAGAGACAGGGTCTCGCTCTGTCACCCAGACTGGAGTGTAGTGGTGTTGATAAGGAAAACCCCCGTCTATTACTTGGCACATCAGCCACCTGTGACCCCCACCCCTCACAGAAGACCCGCATCAGCATAATACTGACCTATTACCTGGCCCATCAACTAACCTATTACCTGGCAAGCATTAGCCACCTGATACCCCACCCCTCGGACCACCGCCAACTTAATAAAAGTGGAAAAAATCTGGTAGACAGGGCTCAAAATTTGGTGGTGAGACCCCTCTGAGCCTGCCGGTAAATAAACTTTGATTCTCTGACTCTACGTGTGCCGCTTGCTTTGTCCTCAGGACCACCCACTATAACACTTGCTGTAACATTTTGGTTCCCTGACTGGGAAAACTGACCACGCTCGCCCCTTGAAGCCACTGGTTTGGGGACGGGCGCAGTGACCGGTGGGACAGAAGCAAACTGGCGCCAACCACTATTTTGCGGAACATCTTCGCTCCTCGGGAGATCCCGCCAGCCACGGGGTCCTGAACTCTCCCGGACACGCTGTAAACACGAATGGCCCACATTCGGGGTCGACTGGCCCACAACAGGAACCTTAGACCTCCCCACCATGCGAGCAGTTGGAGAATCATGATGGGGACTCCCAGCCACCCCGACAAATTCCCTTATATAGATTCATGGCTACAGACTGCTCCAGACCATGTTCCCTTGGGTCTGGTTCTGTGCTAATAAGGGATAGAGCAGGATTTTTGTGGCCCAAAGGACCAGAGACTCCAAACTGTCCAAACCCATTTATCAAGAAGCTCCTGAAGAGGATCCACCACCACCGCCCTACAACCCTACCGTGACACCTCCTGAAGTACCCCCAAATCCACCAGACATCCCGCCACTGTCAGTCTCCCCGCCGCCAGTTCCAGACCAAGCTGGTGCCAACACTCCCATCATCTGCCTGCTACGGTCAGCTCAGGGCCCAACTTCAGCCCTCCAGATGCCCCTGCGTGAGGTGTGAGGTCCAATGCAGGTTACGGACATTCAGAGTCAGGTGCACGCCGGGGCCCACAGGATATTCACCCTTTGAAATCCTCTTCGGTAGACCTCCCCCACTCATCAAGCAATTGAGGGGAGACATTAGACAACTAGGGGAATTAAATATAAACACACACCTCCAAGCTTTAGCCAAAACTATGCGCCATATCCACCATACCGTCCTAAAAAAAACCCCTACTGCCCTGGGTCTCCACCATACCGTCCTAAAAAAAACCCCTACCGCCCTGGGTCTCCCTGTCCACCCCCGCCAACCTGGGGATCTAGTCTGGGTAAAGCACTGGAAAAGAACACCCCTAGAGCCCATCTGGAAGGGTCCCCATACTGTGATACTAGTTATTCCCACTGCTATTAAAGTTGAAGATATCACTCCATGGATTCATCACTACCAGGTGAAAAAGGCTGAACCAGACAACGAAACTGATCTCTGGACTGCACGTCAGGACCAGCAGAACCCACTAAAGGTCCAGCTTAACCATCTCCCAACGAGGACAGCCACTCCTAGGACTGAACAGGAGTAAATGGGACCACTGGCCCTGGCCCTCATTGAGGTTGTAGTGACCTTACTGGGGATTGGACTCTCCGCGATAGCTCTGGGAGATTGGACTGGACTGCAGAGGGCATCTCTAACTGCGGTATTTTGGCTCATTATAGGATGTCTACTCCTGCCTCAGTCCCTGCCCTCCTCCTAGTTTGGGCATTCGCCCTAACAACTATGGCAGAGAAACCCTGCCCTAAGGCTTATCATGCTAGGACTTGGATTCCCTCCACTGATGGGATTACTCGAGGCTTCTGGACCATGGGAAGTTTCACAGTCTGCACCTACATGCCAAAGACATGTTATAGTCAGGCTCAGGTGTGCCACAGCGGGGGAAAGAAATACTAGACTGGCACCATTAGAGGTGATATCCAAACCTATATAGCCCCAAGGGGCAAACCAGCTTGTTGGACTTACTACACCCACTGGGGGATGTCTGATGGGGGAGGAGTCCAAGACCAGGCTAAAATCCAACAGGTCAAAGACACAAAGGCTCAGCTTATTAAGATAGCCTCAGTAACAAAGTCAACTTATAAGAGGACAGATCTTACAGGCATACGAAAGATCACTGAACCCCTGGAAACCTCTCCCCTAATAACCTGGTTCCTCAATATGACCCTCCAGGCCCTACCCAACCTACGTCATGTTGGGTTTGTTTACCCCTCCAGAAACAAGTCTGTATTGGGGTCCCTGTGCCTCTGGGCTGGAACTCCAGCATCTTGATCCCAGGCCCAAACAAAACATCCCTGGTGGGCCCAGTAGCATACAATGTCCACTTAGCCATAACTTTCCGCCTGAATATCACTTGCATTACTAATGCAGGAGAGAATGAAATATTGGCATTCATACCAGGTGAACTCTGCACAAATAACCAAACCTTACCCAGTAATGCCACTACCACCTGCTCCCGGGATGGCATATTCTTTCTTTGTGGCATATTCTTTCTGCCTCCCAGGAAACTGGACTGGGACCTGCACCCAGGTCTTCCTCACCCCAGATGTTTCTATCTTTGAAACCCAGCAACTGAAAGCTGCACTAAGTACCCACTCAAACACCCGGAAAAGACGGGCCTTACTAGCATCGATCCTCATAGAGGGAGGAATTGCTGCTGGGATAGAAGCAGGAATAGGAGGCCTAGGAACATCCCTAAACATCTACCACAAGTTATCCCCAAAACTAAATGAAGACATGGAACGAGGAGCAGATTCCCTACTGTCCCTCCAGAGTCAACTGAGCTCACTAGCTGCGGTAACCTTACAGAATAGACGGGCCTTAGACCTACTCACTGCTGGAAAGGGGGGCACCTGTATATTTCTAGGGGAAGAGTGCTGCTACTATATAAACCAGACAGGAATAGTAACCACAAAAGTCAGGGAGCTAAAAGAAAGAATCCAGAAAAGAAACAAGGAATTAGAACAAACCTGGGGTTTCCACTTAGGACAATGGACTTCATGGCTACCACCTCTGGCCAGGTGGCTAATAACTATTCTTCTCCTTGTCACTGTAGGCCCCTGCCTACTGAGCGCAGTTATAAAATTCATAGAGACAACTGAGTAACTGCTCACATAATGGCCTTACGAGTCTATCACCCACCAGGAAATGATGCTCTATAACAGACATATAAGGGCATCAAAGCAGGGAATGATAAGGAAAATTCCCATCTATTACTTGGCCCATCAGCCACCTGAGACCCCCACTCCTCACAGAAGATCCGCATCAGCATAATACTAACCTATTACCTGGTCCATCAGCATAACACTAAACCTATTAACTGGCACATCAACTAACCCATTACCTGGTGCATCAACATAATACTAACCTATTACATGACACATCAACTAACCTATTATCTGGTGGGCATTAGCCACCTGATACCCCACCCCTTGTACCACCTCTAACTTAATAAAAGTGGAAAACATTGGGTAGATAGGGCTCAGAATTTGGTGGTGAGACCCCTCTGAGCCCACTATCAAATAAACTTTGATTCTCTGACTCTCCGTGTGCCGCTCAGTTTGTCCCCGGAACCACCCGCTGTAACACTTGCTGTAACAGGGTGATCATAGCTGATTATAACATTGAACTCCTGGACTCAAGCAATCCTCCTGCCTCAGCCTCCTGAGTAGCTGGGACTACAGGCGTGCACCACCACATCCAGCTAATTTTTCATAGAGACAGGATTTTTAGTAGAGACAGGGTCTCGCTCTTGCTGAGGCTGGTCTCCAATTTCTGAGCTCAAGTGATCCTCCCACTTCAGCCTCCCAGAGTGCTAGGATTACAGGCGTGAGCCACCGCGCCCAGCCTAGATTTAGGTTTTATAAAGATTTATCTGGTTGCTGTTACAGAACGGATTTGAGGAGGATCAGGAGAAGCAGAAAGACAGGGCAGGTTGCTGCAGACATCTGGGCAGCCTGGATAAGATGGAAGAGCTCAGATCTCAAGAGGGTGCTAAGGGCTAGAGTTGGCTGATGGACTGGATGCTGTGGGTGACTCCTAGGGTACCAGCCCTCTAACGTCTCTAGCTTCCCTGGGGCCTCACTGAGCTCTGCTGCACTTGATGGCTGTTCCCTGGATGCTGGGCGTTTTTATGTGATTAGGCTGGAACAGTTCTCTGGGAAATAAATGCCCTGAGTCTAAAGGGCTTTTACGAGCCAGGGCAGGGGATTAAAGGCTGCTGGGCTGTGGAGAAATCCCAGGGTCAGGAGACAGCTGAGCATGGAGACTTTTAATCTAAACCTTAAAACGTTTTTATTTTCCACTCCCTGAACTCAGGGTGTCACTTTAAATACATGTTTGGCAACATCAGCTGTTCTATTTTTCTTTTTAATTATACAAAGAGAGAGCCTGGAAATGGCTCAGCCCCAGGCTGGGGGGAGGCAAGGAAAGTTTGGCAGCAGTTAGAGGCAGAGACATCAACTAAAAATCGAGTGGATTTGAAATCCTTTTGCAGGAGCGTGGAGACCAAACTTCCAGCTACCCTGAATTTGGTATGGTCAGCCCTGACTCGGGATTTCTAAAAGGAGACTGACAGACTCACCAGCTTAGAATGGAGAAAGGACAGATGGACATGTCTCTGAGACAAAAATATCACCAGCACTAGCACTGTTCCTGTACCTTGAATTTATTCCCAGGCCTCCGTCCTTCCCTCCTTCATCCTCCGGGCAGCAGGAGCTAAGTAGGGCCCTTGCCGCACTTGCGGGTGTCCCGCTGTGTGCCAGGCACTGGGCTAACCTGTTGTAGGTGCTGTCACCTTGGAGGCACTGGACTGTTCTGTAAGTATGTACTACCATCGTCCCTGTCTTCCAGCTGGGAGCCTGAGGCTCAGAGAGACTAGATGGCACCCCCACACCCTGGTGCTGGGCCTGGGCTTGTCTGCCCTCAGCTCCATTCCCGGCCTTTCCCCCGCTTTGCTCTGGATCACAGGGAGGCCAAGCCTGGCAGCTGCCAAATCATCCGGCTTCCTGCACAGATGGCCCAACAGGAGGCAGTGATGGAGCCGGGTGGGCGGAAGGAGGCGGCCAGGGTGTTTCTCCCCTTCTCTGCCTCTGGCAGGTCTCCAGCAGGGGCTACAAAGCCTGAGTCTCCGTCTCCCACCAGATGGGCCACTGTGGGTGCAGCTTTCACCTGGTGACTCCAGTCCCTCCTGGCTCCAGAAACACCACCTCCTGCCTCTGTCCCCCCAAGCCCAGGGTTGGCAGTGGCCCTCCTGCTGGGCTAATCTGTGGGGTTTCCTGTCCCCTGCTCGCTGGCCTCTCCCATTACCTCAGGAGCAATTCTCTGGATAAATCCCCCTATTCTAGTATGTTTTTCCCGGTCGGATTCTCACCAGTATTCTGTCTTTGGTAAAAGCTCACAGATTAGCCAATTCATTACATCTGACACGAGGCAATCTTCTTTCTTTGAGCACAGCACATCCCACGACAAGGAAGACAGTCCCCACCGTTTATCGAGCACTGTGCTAATTGCCAGATGAATGTTCTTTCGTGGAACACTCACTGCAACCCTTTGTGCAAATCCCACCACTATTCCCATTTGACACATGAGGCTCAGAGAGGTTGGGGTGCTTGCCTCAAGTGGCACAGTGACACAGTGACAAAGCTGGGATTCAAATCCAGGAGTGCCTATGTGATTGCCTAATCTCTGTTGATGTCCTGAACACACTCCCAGCCCCTTACTAATCCCATAAAACTCAGCTTCCTGCCTCTTGGAAAGAGGTCATGAAAAACAAAAGTAAAATTTAAGCAAAAAGAACTCAACTTCCTTGGCAGGCTCAAGACCCACCCCCAAGTCTCTCCAGGTTCCTTGTATTAGTTTCTCAGGGCTGCTGTAACAAAGAACGATATACTGGGTGGCTTAGAACAATAGAAATCTATTTTTCTTTTTTTTTTGAGACAGAGTCTCACTCTTTTTGCCCAGGCTAGAATGCCATGATGTCAGCCTAGCTCACAGCAACCTCAAACTCCTGGGATCAAGCAATCCTCCTGCCTCAGCCTCCCAAGTAGCTGGGACTACAGACATGCGCCACTGTGCCTGGCTAATTTTTTTTCTACATATTTTTAGTTGTCCAGCTAATTTTTTCTATTTTTAGTAGAGACAGGGTCTCACTCTTGCTCAGGCTGGTCTCGAACTCCTGAGCTCAAACGATCCGCTGGCCTCGGCCTCCCAGAGTGCTAGGATTACAGGCGTTAGCCACCACTCCTGGCCATTAGAAATCTATTGTCTCACAGTTCTGGAGGCCAGAAGTCCAAAATCACAATGTCACAGGGCCATGCTCCCTCAGAAGGCTGCAGGGAAGGGCATGTTCCAGGCCTCTCCTTGGCTTGCAGATGGTAGTCTCCTGTGTCTCTTCATGTTGTCTTTTCCCTCTGTGCCTATCTGTCTGCGTGTCCCTATTTCCCCTTTTTATAAGCACAGCAGTCATACTGGATTAGGGCCCACCCTAATGACCTCGTTAGCTTGATTACCTCTGGAAATTAGGCCCTATTTCCAAATAAGGTCACGTTCTGAGATACTGAGCATTAGGACCTCAACATATGTTTTGGAGGGGACACACTTCAACTCACGACAGTCCTCTCTGATCTCAGGCATTTAATCACTACAGTGTGACCTGGTTGGTCCTGTTTTGCCAACAAAGAATGCAAGACTTTCTAGAAAGATCCTGCTGATGTCCCACTCCTGTAAGGGATGCAGTGATTCCCCAAGTCATCTGCACTGACAAAATTTATCCTAACATTTTACTCCAAAATACATAAAGAGATATAAAGGACCTCCTATAGCAAACTTAATTCTGAAAAAGAACAAAGTTGAAGGTCTTACCTCTACTTGACTTCGAGACTTAGTTATTTATTTTGAGGAACGTGAGTTTCTTTTTTTTCAAGATTGATTTTAAAGCCAGAGTAATCAAGACAGTATATATAGGCATAAGAGTAGATAAATAGACTGATGGACTAGAATACAGAGTTCAGAAACAGACCCTTATATATAACAGTTAGCTGATTTTTGACAAAAGTGTTCATGCATTTCAGTGGGGAATACTTACCTCACTCAAAAATCACTATTTAATTGTTGGGCGCAGTGGTACGAGCCTGTGGTCCCAGCTACTAGGGAGGCTGAGGTGGGAGGATCACTTGAGGCCAGGAGTTTGAGGCCGCAGTGAACTATGACTGCACCTGTCAGTAGCCACTGTGCTGCAGCCTGGGCACACAGAGAGTCCTCATTTCTATTAAAAAAAAAAAAAAGTCAGTATGAGATGGATCATAGATCTAATCACATAAGTGAAAATTCTCAAACTTTTAAAGAAAACATAGGTGAACATCTTCATAACCTTGGGGTGGGCAAAGATTTCTCATCCAGGACACAAAAGCACTAATTTAAGGCACAGGCAGAAACAGACCCAGGAAATTCTGACTGGTGGGGGGAGGGGAGAATAAGGCCTACAAGCCCCAGAACTGTGGAGCAAAGAGGCAGAACTTGTGCTCCCCTAAGATGGTCTCCAAGCTCCAGGGCTAGAGAATCATTTTGAGACCAACACCAGAGCCTACCAACCCTAATTCTGAATTCTGTAACCAGTCCCCTGACAGTGTCTAACTTGTGTCCAGCCTCCTTCACCCCCAATTCTTTGACCATGGAAACCTTCTGGATCACTCACTAAAGCGGCCTTCCCCATGTCTCGTGGAGCTGGCCCCAGGGATTTCATGCATCCTAAATCGGGACACATACAGGGACTCACAGGGGTCTGATGCCAGCTCCAAAGAAGGACAACTCACAACTTTTTAACTATTAGAAATAACCAATCAGACATGCATGTCTGGAAGGAGTGAGCTTCCCATCACCAGAGGTATAAAAGCACTGGTTTGGGGATTTTTTGTTTTTTTTTTTTTTTGAGACAGAGTCTCACTTTGTTGCCCTGCCTAGAGTGAGTGCCGTGGCATCAGCCTAGCTCACAGCAACCTCAAACTCCTGGGCTCAAGCGATCCTACTGTCTCAGCCTCCCAAGTAGCTGGGACTACAGGCATGAGCCACCATGCCCGGCTAATTTTTTCTATATATATTTTTAGCTGTCCAA
>CAUYSK010116267.1:0-15142 GCA_963575035.1 Avahi laniger
CGGGCATGGTGGCGCATGCCTGTAGTCTCAGCTACTCGGGAGGTTGAGGCAGTAGAATCGCTTGAGCCCAGGAGTCTGAGGTTGCTGTGAGCTAGGATGACGCCACGGCACTCACTCTAGCCAGGGCAACAAAGTGAGACTTTGTATCAAAAAAAAAAAAAAAAAAAGTGAATGATAAGCTCTGACTAAGCAAAAGAAAATGGCAATCCAACAACAAGCCTTTGAAAATATTTCTAAAATTTTATGACTGGTAGTAGGACAAGTGTTTTAAAAGTAAAAATAATTGGTGTGATTAAACTAAAGGAGTGAAAGGGGTGGCATTTAATATAATTCATTCAGCTGACTAATCTGTTTTAATCCATCTATGCTGAGAACAACTTTCCTAGTCACATAAATACATTTTCATTTTGAATAGCTAGAGTCTCTGACACTGTCATTAATTCTGTATATTCCAACCCATAGGGCTCTATGCTACGTACATCACAGTGGCTATGAAATACTCATTCAAAGTTTGCACAGAGACCACCCAACAATAAATTGAAACCTAGGCTTAAAATCCTGAAATACTTTAAAATAAACAAAATTTGTCTTTAAAATAGAAAAACAAGATTTAAATTATTAAATAAGTATTCATATTAATTCTTACTCACCTGGTACTGGGCCATTAATGCCAAAGGATTATTATTTTGGCTGTTATCAAATGTTAAAACATCAAAAACTCCAACACAATTTACTCGCAACCTTTAAGGACCAGAGAATTTAAGAAAATAATTACAGTAAGTTTTTTAAAATTGTATACTAATGGAAATTTAACATTCCCTATAATATTAGGAAGGATCTGACTGTTTAGTCCAACTCCATCCCCACCCCCACATCATCCACCATTTTAAAAATGGGAAATTAAGGCTCAAAGATATGTCTACTGTTACAAAACTCAATAACTGATAAAGCCAGAACTATAACACACATCTTTTGACTAACAGGTCAGTGTTCTTTTCACCGTTCCAAGCTGTTTCTTACATATCTACGAAAAAGAACTAGTTAATTTCCTAACACTTGATAAGATGTACTAAGCACTGTTCTAATCATTTTACGTGTATTAACTCATTCAAATCTCTCAATAACCTTATCAAACAGGTACTCTATAAATGAGGAAAATGAAGTTAATATTAGCACTTGTCTAATAAGGTTGTGAAAACACAACTTGAAGAAAGAAGTTAAGTTACTTTTTCAAGATTATATAGATAGTAACTAACAGAGCCAGGATACAGACCCAGGTAGACTGGTACCAGATCTTCAGCTATGCTGTCTGAGACAATTCTCCAAATTAATAGTAACTCAAAACTCAAGGGACGTCAAGACTGATAACACTACATCAGTGGTTCTCAAAGCATGGGCCTCAACCAGCAACAACAGCATCACTTAGGAACTTGTTAAAAATGCAAATTCTCGGGCCCCATCACAGACTTACTGAATGAAAAACTCTAGGTTTATCAGACAATGTTGCAGTAAAAGAAAATAATTTTAAAGGAAAAAACCTACAAAACAAAAAACTCTAGGAGTAGAGCCCAGTAATTTATGTTTAACTCAATCAATTAAACATAATCATGAATCAATCTAGGTGATTCTGATTCATGCCAAAATTTGAAAATTATGGTTCTACATAGAAAGGTTGTATTGCTATTATTTCTGTATTCCCCGAACCCTAACAATATATACCTCCTTGACCCTGCCCCCAAGAGTTTTGGTTAATAACCAGGCATTTTATTAAGAATTCAACTTTTTTTTTTTAAACTCACAAATGAACTCAAAGTCACCGCAGTTTTTCTGGATGGAATATATGAAAAGGTAGAATTAAAACAAATCATCATGCTTTGTTTACTAAACTGTCAAATGAAAGATGCTCAAGAAAGAGGCCAAAATTCAAATGCTAGTACCTTGTTTTGCCGGTTATCAGAATCTTTGTTGGGTCCATAACACGACATGCCAAACCGGCTGTATGAATGGTACGCAGTGCAGAACTCAGTTGGACAATATATGCCCAAATAAGAGATTCTGGCAATAATCCTGCATGCTGTCTGGGCAATGGTCCATCGTGCTGGCCTATGAAACAAATTTTAAAATGACATCTTTATTTAAGTAACCAACTAAAAGACTGAAACACTTAAACCAAAATTAACAAAGAAAATTCATGAAACAGTGTGTCGATGTGTGTGTATGTGTAATTTTAGACTATAAGAAAGAATTTAAGAGAGAAGTCAGACAAAGGTTCCTATGTCTGGGATTATACATTTTATATTAGCAGAAGTAGAGCTCTCAATGAAATGCTCTTTTCTGTGACCACATAATGATTTAACAATAAAAATTACTTAAAGCAAGAATTTATACTTAATTGTTAACCAAATAAATATAAATTCTGATTAAAAACAGGAACTGTAGAGATTTCTACTTTACTTAAAATGTGGATAATCCTAGCCTATATTACTGTTTAGGTACGTGAGAGCTGTTCATTCTGTGGGATATAAAAATCTCTATCATTTATGTTGAATGTTTATTTTCTGTATACTGCTCAGCCTCCTCTATTACAGACATGTCCATTACATAGGAGATACCCAATTCACACACAAACATAAATGTAAAACACTGCATGTCACTTATGTGTAATGATAAAACACAAACATAATCTGATCTACCATGAAAAGTAATCATTTTTACTCTACCAAGTCTTGTAACTGCTTTTTGATAATATTTTCTAGATCATGGTTAATACTCAAATCAGCAGGAAAGGAGGCATATAAATTTAATCCAGATTTTGTAATTATTTCAGGAAATACGACCTTATATTTATATTGCTGTAAACAACCTTTTGTGAATCAGGTATAAAAGCAACAAAATTAAATGGTTAACTATGGAGATAATAAATAAAAAATAGGAGCCTATGGCTTGGGATAAAATTTCTAGTAAGAAGCACATACAAAATTCAAAATTATTACTTCTCGACTTGGACAGAACTGTAGATAATACACTACAGAAAACAGTTTGAGATGACTCGCAAAGTGGTTCCAGTGATAAATGCCAAGACAATGTCAAAGATGACTATGAAGAGTTTAATTAAAACTATTTAATACATCCAGTAATAAGAAAAAGGAAAATTTATAGCAAACACATAGTGCTGTGCACCAGATTCTGTTCTAGTTGTTTTATCCACATCAACTCACTTCAAACTTCTTATCAACCCCTACGTGGTATGATATTATTCCCATTTTCTCAATTAGTGTATTTCTTATAACATGTGATTTTTAAATTTGTGTTTAGATAATACATTGCACAGTATAAGCAAACAGTAGACTTCCATGCATGTATGGTATGTTTAGGGAAGTTACTACCATTCAAACAATATTTTAAAATATTACAAAAAGGATTGCTTTCTGTGAAAATTAAACATTGCTGTATCAAACAATCAGTCAACAGCGAAAACAGAACAACTGAAGTGGAAAAAAAAAATGGAAAAGAATGTTATCAAAGAATGGTTCTCAACGAGGGTTGATTTTGGCCTCTAGGACATTTGGCAATGTCTGGAGATATTTTTGGTCTCACAACTGGGGTAGAAGATGCGGTTGCTATTGGCATGCATTAGGTACAAGTCAGGCCATCTAGTAGGTAGAGGTCAATGCTAACCATTCTGTAATGCACAGGGCAGCCCTCACCAAAATAATTATACAGCCCAAAATGTCAATAGTGCTGAGGTTGAGAAACCAGCTACAAATTAAAGCCAACAGTCATTTCACAGGTGTTATTACTAAAATAAACTTGAACAACAACTCTATTCATATATAGGAAAAGTTATACCACATCCCCTTCAACAAAATTATGTATGTGTCTACAGATGACATTGCAAAAGGAAAAAAATGACCACACTATATGACCAGATTTTTAATGTGGAACGGCCATGTAACCACAGCTTTCTTTTTTTCAACTGTCAGAAGACAGAAAGCAAAGTTACAAGCAAACAGAAATAATATGTTTTTTATCTATAATTAGTCTTTAAAAGAGCCACAATCTAAAAAATATTTTAATGTGGACTCAAATCTTTCATCCCCCTCCATTAATTTCTATTAGTTACATATTCAAGAAAGTCTTAAAAAGATTAAAAACCATAGTAAAGAATGTGATGCTTCTTTTTCTTGCTCCGAAACCAGAAAATGAGACCTTCCCCATATATATAAACTAATTAATAGACATCTCAAAATGGATTTACTTTTTCTCAGAAATCATTTACTCTTTAATAAACATTTGTTAGAATATAATTAAAATATTGTAGTTCTTTGCAAAAGTTGAATGATAAGACGATTCTTTAAATATCAGAAAGGGGCAAAAAACAAAAAAAAAGGAGAAAATACACCATATTACAGTAAAGTTACCTGAAAATCTATTTTGAAGATTGATTCCATAAGTAACACAGAATCCTAACTTTAAACAAAAGCATTTGTTTAGGGAAATAATTACATAAATGATGATATATGGTCACAGTGGGAATCACTAAATTATATTCAGAGAATATAAAAACTAGGCAAAAATATTTATAATAAATGAAAGACACAATGATATAAAATGATAAAGCAATGCAAAGGGAGACAAAAACAAAACAAGACTAGAAAGAAATGTATCAAAAGATTCATAATGCTTATACTTTGGCAGTGAAGCCATAAGGATTTTTCTTTTTAATTTATAAATTTTCCAAATATGCTGGATGTAGTGGCTCATGCCTGTAATCCTAGCACTCTGAGAGGCTGAGGTGGTAGGACTGCTTGAGCTCAGGAGTTCGAAACCAGCCTGAGCAAGAGCAAGACCCTGTTTCTACTAAAAACAGAAAAATTAGCCAGGTGTAATGGGGCATGCCTGTAGTCCCAGCTATTCCAGAAGCTGAGACACGACAATCACTTGAGCCCAAGAGTTTGAGGTTACAGTGGACCATGATGACGCCACTGCACTCTACCAAGGGTGACAAAGCGAGACTCCGTCGCGAAAAAAAAAAAAGAAAGAAAGAAAGAAAGAAAAATCCAATCATCTTTATTCAGAAAGCGCATTTTTAAAAGAAAATCATATTCAGAGGAAAAAAATTTTTTTAACATATTCTCAGTTATTTCAAACACGAGATATTTATGAGTCTTCCACAACTCATCTCAACTCAGTAAATCCACAAAATCCATTATTTCCTAACTTTCTTGCAGATCAACTCCATTTCTTTGAGATATTTCTTTTAAAAATGTAATAGGGTTTTTAAGCTGAGTGATTACAGGGATAAACCAATATGTATTTTTTAACACAAAGTTATCATTCCACTGAGCAAAAGCATTTGCCAAAATAAAGTTTGCCTGCATCTTTTTCCTACCCCACTTTCTCTTTGTGAAATAGGCATCAGCATTAGGGTCATTAAAGTGTCTGTTCATCATGGTTTCTCCTCCAGCATGGAAATCATATGCAAACACAAGAGCTGAAAATAAAACACAAACACTCATTACTGAAATCTGGTTTCAAATAATGAAGCTCTCCAGCAGAAAGACAAATTATAAGTTACTACTCACAAGGCTCGGCAAATGCCTTAGTGGTAAATACTTCACGCAAAGTGACAATATTTGAGTGTTGAATTTTCTTCCACATATCGACCAACACCATGCACTTTGTATTAACAAGACGAAAACCTGAAAAAAAAAATTTTTCTACTATAGTAAACTGTAAATGACATCTATCATATTCCATCAGAAATAAGAAAATACCATATTTATACATTGCCTATGAGGTACTAATTTCCAAAAGAAAACAATACATTTATTTATTGTCCTTTAAATTCATATGTTAAATAAATCAATTTATTTAAGAAGGTCTGACTAATCTCAGCCCAAATAATATTATTATAAAAGACGATAATTTACTTCCGTACCATGTATCCTCCGAAGGCAATATGGTAGATCATCTTTGCTATTTACAGCTTTGTAGCAAGATGTAATATACCCAAAATTACTTGATTTCTGTATCCGGTTAGGGGGTGGCAGTGGTTCTAAAGGGAATAGGCTATGATAGCTGTCAACTTCTGCAGGAACTGCTAAAGTAATTCAGAAGAAGACAACTTTAAATATAGACATTCATAAATCTTCACAGTAACAAAAAAGAAAGCAAATCTATAAACAATCATGTATTACAACACATTTTTGTATTATAGGATAGTGTCAGTATTTGTAACAATTCTCTAAAACTATGCCTTCACTATCAATAAAAATAGGCATAACTAAAGTTCATACATTCAAAAATATTTCCTATCTTTTATAGCACAATATAAGTTTGTTTCTCAAACAATCTGGGTTACTGCTTAGATACTAAACATGTCTGATTCTGATGCTGAGTAAAAATCAAGATAAATTTTGCTTCTTTAACATATCGCCATGCTAGGAAAAAAAAAAATTTTCCCTAGGGCCATGGTGTTTAACTAAAACAAAAGGATCCTTCCTAATTTGTTATTTTTTATTGTTTTCTGGGCGTGAGTTATGTGCAACCCAATCCCTGTTTTTAGAATTGTCAATATTAATTGTAACAATAAGAACATCAACGAGAAAGATTTTTTTTTTTTGTTTTTTGAGATAGAGTCTCACTGTGTTGCCCGGGCTAGAGTGCCGTGGCATCAGCCTAGCTCACAGCAACCTCAAACTCCTGGGCTCAAGCAATCCTCCTGTCTCAGCCTCCTGAGTAGCTGGGACTACAGGCATGCGACACCATGCCCGGCTAATTTTTTCTATATATTTTTAGTCGTCCAATTAATTTCTTTCTAATTTTAGTAGAGACAGGGTCTCGCTCTTGCTCAGGCTGGTTTCGAACTCCTGAGCTCAAACAATCCACCCACCTCGGCCTCCCAGAGAGCTAGGATTACAGGCGTGAGCCACCGTGCGCGGCAACAAGAAAGATTTTCATGAACCAACTGCAGGGTTTTGCTTCACGAGGCCCCAGGCTCAAAACTAGCTTGAGTTAAATACAACTCACATGGCAGCCAATCAAATTAAACATTTTATTTTGTACAAAATATATTCAGACAATGGTATTTAATACATAAATTCTTATTTTTTAAAGTATAAAGAAATTCAAAACAAATCACATTAAATTGAGTAGTATGTACATGCATGTATATGTTTGTGTGTATAAGAATGTACGTTCCTATTGATGTGGCAATCTGTACCAAACTCTTAAAAATTAATCTTTTGCTCAGTATGAACAACTCAAGGAAATTATCTCCCCAAAATAATTAAGAGATGGACAGCTGATAGCAATGCTAACTCCAGGTGAATAATAGTGAAAATATCAGTAATATAAAGTGTAAGAATAGGAAATTGTTATAAATAGGTATTAGAACAACCATTTAGTGGAATAATATTATTTTAATCCCTAGCAAAACATAAAAAAAAAAAAAGCAACTTCCATGCTCTGCAAAGAAAGAAAAATTGTGTTTAAGAATATATAATGCATAGAGATTTGCTCATGATACACTGTTAGGCTCCAAAAGCTGTATATCTTGAATCCAAATTTGCTATTTCATATAAAAACTAGAAAGTTATACACTAAAATGTATTCGGTGGTCGGTTTCTCTACAGAGCATAAGCAATTTATTTTCCATTCTTTACAGTTTCCTATTTTCTAGAATAAACTAAACGTGTTACCAGTTTTATAATCCAAAAAGACAAGTAGTTTTTCAATACTTCGAATAAGATTAATTATGTTTTCCAACAGAATATGAATCTATGCTTCCATTCTGTTAAGCGTCTTCAATGACTTAGGAACATTCATGATATTTTAAGTGAACAGAAGATAACTGAACATGTAGTATAATATATGCATAGAAAATCAACAAGCAAGGAATATAGACAACTTTAACAATGCTAACTTTTCAGTAGAGGAATTTTATTCTTTTCTTTACACTACTCTATATTTGCAAAACATTTTATAATAAACATGTTTAGCACTATTTTTAAAATATGGCATTAAATCTTTTTTAAAAACCTACAAAAAAAACCCACAAGTGATAATTTTTGACCTCTGACTGGTGAGAAGTACATGCGAAACGCTATTAAGAAAACACTCATTAATTCCAGAAGACAGGTTCAAAATGATCTCTCCTTTGCCAAATACTTTATACTCATTATCTCTCAGCAATCCTATACGGTAGGATTCCCTATTTCATAAAAGGAACATAAGGATTACATATCTTAGAGAGGGAGCTGGGACACAAACCCAGGGCTCTCTGACCCTACAGTCTTAGGCTTTTACTCCCTAGATGACATTCTGGCCATAGCGCAAAACAAACATGGATTGATTCAATGTCACTTTCACTATCAAATCCAGGTCAAGCGGCATGTTCTACTGAAATAAAGGTAGCATACAGCCAGGTGCAGTGGTTCCAGCTACTCAAAAGGCTGAGGCAGGAGGATCCCTTGAGCCCAGGAGTTTAAATCCAGCCTGGGCAACATAGACCGTGCCTCTTAAAAAACATAATAAAGTAATACAATAAAGGCAATATAAGGGAGTATACATACAAGTGAATATAGCTGTAACTTTTACTTTTGCCCATTTACTACTTTTATTTGAATAATCAGTGTAATTTCCACAAAGAAACCAAATGATAATTTTTGTTTCCTAACTATTTCATTAAGGAGCACTTAATACAGGAAGTAATTAATTTTGAATTAGTAAAAATGTACTGGACACTTACTATGCATTAGTGAATGCATATGAATGAAACAGGCTTGTTTAGAGAAAAATAAAAACATAGATTTATATAAATCATAATACAAGGCAAAACAGCTATTAAAAAAAGTACAATTCACCATGGCACTGGTTCGTAAACTTTCACACCGATCAGAACCACCTAGAGGCTTGTTAAAGCAGTTTTTTGCACCCCATCCCCAGAGTTTTTGATATAGTAGGTCTGAAGTGGGGTCCAAGAATTTACAATTCTAAGTTGATAAACGATAATGAAAATGAGGCCACTGATCAAAAGACCACACTTTGAGAACCACTATACTATGGAAATACAGAGAATGGAGCAATTCCCAAGGATATTAGGAAAGATCTCATAGAAGAATTGACATTTTTTACTACAAATTGAAGAGTAATACTGCTTTCGATGGGCTAAAACAAATGAAAAGGGTACTTTGTGTTAAGGGAGTAAACAGAACAATAACTACAACCAAGGCCTGCATGTGTACAATGCATTCAACAATGGCCAGATCTCATGTGGTAAGAGCATAGAGTATACCACAGAAGAGGCCTATAGCAGAGCTAAAGCTGAAAGAGGTACACTGGGATTAGATCACAGGGAAATGTAAATGCCATGCTAAGGACTTGAAATTTACTATGCCAAACAGTGGTATTCAAATCACCAGTGTGACAAAGAAACTGAGTAAGGGACATAATCAACTAAAAATCCTATGCTTTTAACTCCTTTATCCTGTGATCACTTTCAAGCAAGTCATGATGAATTTTACAGCTTGTAGGAAAAAATTTGTGCTTCAGTAGAAAATTATTCATTATCTAAATACCCTCAGGTGTTGGATTCTGATTCTATGAAATATATTTTACAACCATAGATAACTGATATCACTACAAAATAATCCTTGTCTAGACATGAATATTTTGTCCTGTCCAGTGGAGGTTTAATCAACCTCCCTCCTCCCCTGTGGAAACCCTAGTTTGTACATTTATTTCAATACTTCTGATTTATAACATGTCTTATGTTACTGGATCCCCTCATGAGTTAAATAAAATTTGGCACAAACTCATTTTTATATCTGTATGTCATGATTTTATCTTTTTCTAAAAATCATCTCTTAATAACTACATTTCCCAGTCTAAATAATCATATGTGGCCTAATATTAACCTTAAAAACCTAATGTTTCCACTATTAGACAAGAATATTCATTGTTGTTCTGTTTTTGTTTTCAGTTCAATAATTGCACATAATTAAGCATGAATAAAGGGAATGGGGTGCCTCCATCACTGTTAGCTATTGAAATGATTACTAGAGGACCCTAGAGGTAAAAGCCAAGAAGAAAATCAACTTGGACGATTACATCTCACAGAGGTGCATTCAATTTTCAGTCTGGGGCCAGGTTCCACCAGACAGTATTAAAAACAATGATAAAAGGAAATTTTAGTTTCTTTCCCCTATTTCACTTTATTTGCCCTCAAGGAACATCACTACGAAAGGCTGGATAATAGACACTGATATCTAAGATTCAATGCAGTAAATCTGCAGCAGGGTTTTTCAACCTCAGCACTCCTGATATCTTGGACTGGATAATTCTTGTTGTGAAGAACTGTACTGTACATTGTAGGATGTTTGGCAGCAGCCCTGGCCTCCATCCAATAGATGCCAGTAGCATCCTGCTTCTAGTGATGACAACCAATAATGTTTCAGACACTGGCAAAGTCCCCTGAGGTAGGTAAAATCATTCCTGGTTGGGAACCACTGATCTATGGGAAACAAGATTATGACTTCGGAGCTGAGAAGTACTAATCTGATGAAAGTATAAAGTATGAAATATAAAATGAAAAGAATGAAGATAGCAAGACCAAAGATTAATACATGAGCCAACATGAGACTTGAAGGTTAATAAAACCCACTCAACATGAGAAATTAAAAAGATCAGAGTTAGAAAAATGACAAAAAGAACCATTTATTAAACCATGTTTGAATCTCGGTGCACAGGATTAGATTAACTATAACCTTTAGTTTGTGACATTCAAATCAATTAGTCCATGTCTATGCATGACCTGCTTTTGTTTAATTATTCTTAATAATGCAGTAAGTATCTACAAACTCAGCACCCAAAAGAAAAGGCTCAGACCTTTACTATAACCTAAATCTAATCATATAAATCCTCTGCCTGCCTTCTCTCTCTCTTCCATTCCTTTTTATATAGTTTTATTACATCTACATGTATTCCTCAAAAGTATATTGTGTATGTAGGTATATGAGTATATGCATATACACATACATAAATAATACATAGAATTTTTAGTTTATAAACAGGTATTGTATGTAGTCTCTTGTAACTCTTTTATTTATTATATTACTAAGATTTTTCTGCATCGCTGCATGGCAGTATACTTTCTTCATTTAAACTGCTATAACATTTCACTGTCTGACAATATCACAATTAATTCATCCACTATCCTTCAAATAAATGAGCATTTGAATTGCTCAAGGTTCCTGCTGCTGTGAACACTGTTTTATGAATATCTTGTACATTTTCCAATTGATAATATACAGTAGTTTGCCAGAGCAGAACTGCTGGATAAGAGGGTATACAGATATTCAACTTAAGGAGTTTTCCAAAGTGGTCACAGCTTCATCAATTTATACTATCGCCACCAATATACGTAAGAACCTGTGGATCCAGATCACAACACTTTAAAGAAACTTTTTTTCAAATTATTATGGGTACATAATAGTTGCATATATTTTTAATTTCTGAGATGGGGTCTCACTCTGTCATTCAGGCTCGAGTGCAATGGCGTGATCATAGCTCACTGCAGCCTCAAACTCCTCCTGCCCCAGCCTCATGAATGGTTGGGACTACAGGCGAGCACACACGGCTAATTTTCTCTTATTTTTTTAGAGTTAAGTTCTCTCTATGTTGCCCAGGCTGGTCTCAAATTCCTGGCCTCAGATGTTCATACCACATTGATGGGATTACAGGCATGAGCCATGGTGCACAGCCCCTAACACTTTTTTATTTTTTACATGGTCAGACTTCAAAATAATCTTACTTGTATTTCCCTAATCAGTGATGTTCAACATCTCTTAATGTATGTATTCAACAAATGAGTTTCTTCTTCCATAAAATGCCTATTCTGATCTTTTGGCCTGTTTTCTATTGAGTTGTTTGTGCTCTTACTGATATGTAAGAGTTTTTTATACTCAGTTGTGTACATTGCAAATATATCCTTCCAAGCTTTTTGTTTTGTTTTGTTTTTTAAACTATAAGTGTCTTTAGATAGTTTTAAATTTTAATTTAGTAAAATTTATCAGTATTTTCTTTTAGAGACAACAAGCATTGTGTCCTGTATGGGAAATCTTTCCTTACTAAAAATGTTAAACCCATTCATTTATATTGTATAGTTAAGAGTTCTAAAGTTTTGTCTCAGACATGTAAGTTCTTAATCTATTTGGAGTTGATTTTTTAATGTGGCTTGAGATAATGATCCAATTTTATCTTCTCCATATAGAAAACCATTTTTCCAATGCTTTTCTTTCCCCACTGCCTTGCTGCTTTTATCACAGAATGTGTCTGGGCCCTCTTTAGCCTGTTTCATTAATCAATTCGTCTAACGCTGTGCCATTACCACACTGTTCAGTTACTACATACTCAAACCAAGCCTCTCCTTCCCCAATAAACATATGGATTCTTCATATGAACATGAACTATAATCATAACCTTCAAAGTGCCTTGGATAGTCTTGGCCCTTTAGTCTTTGGTAAATTTTATCATATTCCATAAAAAACGCTTTTATGAAAATTCTATTACGATTTGACTGGAATTATAATGAATCTGTAGGTCAATTTAAAAAAACTGTCACCTTACTCATTATATCTTCCTAATCATGACTGTAGTATTTCACTCTATTTATTTATCTTATTTAATACCTCTTAATAAATCTTCCCTGTTGAGATCTTACACATCATTTGTTGTATTTATTCCTAGGTACTGATATTGTAAAACCATTTTCAAAAGCATTTTCTTTAAATTACATTTTGAAGTTAACTGGATACTGGTCTATAGAAATGCAACTGATGTATTAATTTTACATACAGCTGTTTTCTAAACTCTTATTTCAAATAATGCCTAACCTACAGTCATATGATTTACAGATAATAGGTTTATTTTCTTCTTTATGCCTCCCATCTTTTTCAATTTTTGCTCTCACTTAGGCCTCAACTACAATGTTAAATAACTAAGAAAAATTCCAATCTGAACATTTCAAAGGTTATGACAGGTAAGTCCCCTGCCCATCTAAACTGTAAAGATCGATCTGAAGATAAAACAGCCAGACATATTCCTTTTACTTCTTTGGCAAGCACGATAACACATACTGGACTACTAGGCTGAACCCTTGATTACAACCAAGTGTTTTAATATTATCTCTATGGCAAATTCATTCCTACTGTATTATTTATAATGTTTTACTAAATTATATTACATTTAATTTACACAGAGTAAGCTAGGGAAAGAGATTTTAATACTCTGAGAACTATTGTGGTACAGTGAGAAAACCTTGGAAATCCTGACCCAGCCAGCTATTTGGTGGCCACTGCTCCTAAAGGCAAGTGACTTAGCCTGTCACCTTCAGTTTTCCTCATACGTAAAATGGAGATGATACTATGTCACAGGATGTTTGTGAGGGACAAATTAAGAATTATAATAGACTTTAAAAGGAAAGATGAATCAATTTGCATTTTACCTGGCATATCTGCTTGATCAATTTGAGCCATTGTTATTAAATGTCTGTTGATCAGCTCCTAAGAAAAGGAAATAAGTATATTTATATCTAAACACAGATTCTGAAATCCTTATTTCCTATTATAACTAAATAGTAAGTATTAATATTCCTGGCATGTGCACTTTTTAATACTGATATTATGAAATAGCACTTCTAAAGAAGGTAAAATGTCTAAATTCCAGTCCTAGATGGATCTGCCTATATGTAAGGTTGGGTTTAAGTAGCCACATGTGCTATAACCCAAAGCATATGACTACGTGGCTGAAAATTTAAGGTCTACTTGTAAGCTGGTCAAAATTGATTCTAAAAACATTATACTGGTAGAATTACTTTTGTGAAACAAAAATATTTCCCAGATTCTGGGCATAAAATGAAATTCTACATATGAACACCTAGCCATTTACCAAAAAATAAGACAAACAAAAAACTAATTTTTATAAAACTTACATTTTAAAAATATGGAGCTCTCTTAAAATGAAATTCAATTCTAAGCCAAACTACCTATTCTCAACCTACATCTATCAGCAAAAAGTTGTTTGAAGGTTAGAAATCATTTAAATTATTTATATACTTGAAAGAGCCCTTTTAATGGAAAGAATATGAACTATAAAAATGTGGCCCATTTAAGTGGCTATTTTATGTTTTATATCCTAATACATAATTACTTGAAATTTTCTTTAAAAATAGGCTTCCTTAAATAAATATATCAATTAAAACTTACACATTCTAAATTCTGCCTGCTTTAGTACAGCATTTTTGATTAAATAATATGATTTGAAAAGAGCTCTCTTCTTTCCCGTTCTCTGATAAAGCACAGTAGACATTAAGTATTTCTACTATGAATTCTGAAAGCATACCTGTCGGAGTTCATCAGCCATGAAGAAGGAAGGTGCGTTTGCTTTTGGTTGCATATAAGCAACATGAGGTGCAGTTGGAGGATAAATATGATAGTTTGGAAATACCTGAAAAGGTAGGGAGGGGGAAAATGTAATTGCTAATTTTTCTCAATTGATAAGCTTTATCACTGTTTTGATAACATTTTAATCTATACATGATAGTGATAAATTTTAAAACATTGTTCATCTTTAAACAATAGTTTCAATAGAATTAACCTCAGAGAAAAGCTGTTACCGGAATACTTTCTGAATAAATTCATTTGGTTAAAAAAATCTATTTCAATAATCAATTTTTCAAAATTAATGAGAAAGGAAACATTTCTTCAGATATAGTAAAATGTAAGCTCCAATGAGAAGGCAAACGTAGCTCGCTGGAAGAAATGTTACACAGTCAGCCCTCCGTATCTCTGCAAATACTATGCCATTTCATATCAGGGACTTGAGCATTTGTGGATTTTGGTATCTGAGGGGGGTCCTGGAACCAATCCCCCTGAATGATGACTGTACAAACAGTTTATAGGTATTTTTTTAAAGCAATTGAAAGAAAAAAGAAAGAAAGAAAGAAAGAAAGAAAGAAAGAAAGAAAGAAAGAAAGAAAGAAAGAAAGAAAGAAAGAAAGAAAGAAAGAAAGAAAGAAAGAAAGAAAGGAAGGAAGGAGTGAAAGAAAGAAATTAAAGGTGTTTGGGTACAGTAAGATAAT
>CAUYSK010116269.1:0-10063 GCA_963575035.1 Avahi laniger
CTGTTTCTGGGTACAATTTTTATTACAATTTGGTGAAAATGGAAAGCTGTATATTGCATGCCCTTATTTGTGTTCAAAATGGTATATATGCTTATCTATGCACAGAAAATATCTGAATGATGCCTAAAAGATGATTATTAATAGAAATTGTTTCCTGGGAAGGGGGTTGAGGGATCTAGAGTGGGAGAGAAAGGATTTTTTTTTTTTTTTTGAGACAGAGTCTCATTCTGTTGCCTGGACTAGAGTGCCATAGCGTCAGCCTAGCTCACAGTAACCTCAAACTCCTGGGCTCAAGCATTCCTGCTGCCTCAGCCTCCCAAGTAGCTGGGACTACAGGCATGTGCCACCATGCCCGGCTAATTTTTTCTATTTTTTTTTTTTTTTTTTTGAGACAGAATCTCACTCTCTTGCCTGGGGTGAGCGCCATGGCATTAGCCTAGCGCACAGCAACCTCAAACTCCTGGGCTCAAGCGATCCTCCTGCCTCAGCCTCCCAAGTAGCTGGGACTACAGGCATGCGCCACCATGCTCGGCTAATTTTTTTCTCTATATATTTTTAGCTGTCCAATTAATTTCTTTTTATTTTTGATAGAGACTGAGTCTTGCTCTTGCTCTTGGTCTCGAACTCCTGACCTCAAGCAATCCTCCTACCTCGGCCTCCCAGAGCGCTAGGATTACAGGCATGAGCCACCATACCCAGCCTAAGAATTCTTTACTTATGTATGTATTGCTTTAATTTTAAAAGCAATGTCAGCAATTAGTCAAAACAAAAAACCAAAGCCATTTGTAAGTCAAAGCTATTGGAGGAGTAGGTAGAGGAAACGAATGAGCAAAAAGAATAGGACACAGTAGGACACCAGAATTGAGGGCATGCAGCTCCCACAGTTCTGGTTCCAGTTTCCTGGTGGTGTGTCTTAGTCTGCTCACGTGGCTAAAACAAACTACCATAAGCTGGTGGCTTGTAAACAACAGAAATTTATTTTTATGATTCTAGACGCTGGGAAGTCCAAGATCAAGATGCTAACAGATTCCGTGTTTGGTGAGGGCTTGTTTCTGCTTCATAGATGGCACCTTCTTGCTATGTCTTCAAATGGTGGAAAGTGTGAATGAGCTCTCTTGGGCCTATTTTGCTTTATTATTTATTCATTTATTTATTTGGAGATATAGTCTTTCTCTGCTGCCCAGGCTGCAGTGCAGTGGAATAACCATAGCTCACTGCAGTCTCAAATTCCTGGGTTCAAGTGATCCTCCCACCTCAGCTTCTCAAAGTGCAGGGATTACAGGTATGAGCCACCACGCCCAACTGGGCCTGTTTTATAAGGGCACTAATTACCTTTCAAAAGGCCCCATCTCCTAACAGCATCACCTTGGGAGTTAGAGTTTCAACATTTGAATTTGGGGAGGACACAAACATTCAAACCATAGCATGGTGGTTTCTAGCCTTGAATCCCAGGGATTAAACCTTGTAAATCTTATAACAAAACCTTCTTCACTTGAGTAAGCCCAAAGGGGTCTCTGTTCCTTGCCACCCAAAGAGCACTAAATAAAATCGCTGATCTTTTGGGAAAGAAGTTGATTTGAAAACAAGATGGCTAGATCAGGCACTTCCAGCTCATCAACTTTCTCCATTAGGAATGGGGAGGAATCTGACCCACATTCTTTATTCTGTGTCTTTCACCCTCTGTGGCTGAACAACACAGATGCCTCTCGTCTGCCTTCTCTGGGTCGCAGTTCTAACAGACGCCCTGCTCTGGCACCTCTTTACAGTTATTAATATAATGGTGCATTTTATTCATGAATATGTTTCAGGGGCCAGTAAATGTTTTCTGTAAAGGACCAGACAGTAAATATTTTTGGCTTTGCCAGCCTTTGGTCTCTGTTGCAACTATTCAACTCTGCTGCTGTAGTGTGTAAGCAACCATAGCCAGTCGGTAAGTGAACAGGCATGGCTGTGTTCCTGTAAAACTCTATTTACAAAAACAGGCAGCAGTCTGGTTTGGCCCACAGACTGTAGTTTGCTGACCTCTCATATATTTTATTGTAAACACAATAAAATTTCCCACAATAACAGCAAGAATCAGGTTCCCAAGAGAACAACGAGTATGGTCAATGGCTAAATGTAGGCTTTGGAGGATTAAAACAAGTTTTCTCAAAATTCCATCCAGGTTACTTTGGGGCAGTTATTGCTATGGTTTGAATATTTGTCACCTCCAAAACTCGTGTTGAGATTTAATCCCCAGTGTGGCAGCACTCAGAGGTGGGGCCGTTAAGAGATGATTGGGCCATGGGGGCTCTGCCTGCATAAATGGTTTAATCCACTCACAGATCAATGGATTAACGGGGAGCCTCCTGCCATGAGATTCCCCACGCCCCGGGACTCTGCAGAGTCCCCACCAGCAAGAAGGCTCTCACCAGATGCAGACCTTGACCTTGAACTTCTCAGCCTCTGTAGCTGAAGAAATAAACTCCTTTTCTTCATAAATTCCCGAGTTTCAGGTATTCTGTTGTAAGCAAGAGAAAGCAGACTAAGACAGTCATTGAAATAATTAAATATATAGATTTATTTTTTGAACAGGAAGAACATACTTATAAAGACAGTTTGAGGTGTGTGCACCTTGTTTCCAGGTCGGCAACAGTGGGCGGATTATTTGCATCTGATTAGTCCTAGAACATTTTCTGGTCATTCTTCTTGCGTGCTCTCCTTGTCATTGCAGCGTTTCACTTGAGTCTCACAGACGATTTGATATCTCCTCTAAATTGCATTTCTTCCATAGTTTCTCAGAGTTGTTACATGTCATTTTGCTATTTTATACTTACGCAAACTTTTAAATGTTTGATAAAGTACTGACATCTCAGAATATACAACTATTACAAATGCTTTTGTAAACTGTATTAATAATGGACAACACGTATTAAGCATCGGAAATTGTCCCAAGTGATGTACCTGCACTGACTTAACCCTAAGTGACCCTGCGAGGCAGGTCCCTCCCACGCCCCGTTTCAGAGATGGAGGAAGCCAGACGTGGAGAGGTTAGGCCACGTGGCCACCAAACCATGCTGGATTGTGAGCTCAGGCAGCCTGGCCCAGAGCCCTTGCTTTAACCACTCTGCTCTGCTGCCTCCGCTTTGCCTGATTCTGTTTCTTTATAAAGCAAGAGGGCTTTTGTAAATAAAATTAAGGTCCCTAACCTGTTGACTCTAGTTCATCACCTATCTTAGGTGGCCCTGACCTAATCAAGTGAGCCCTTAAAAGGATTGGGTCCTTTCTGAAGTCAGAGGTTTAAAGTGTGGGAGGGGCCACATTACAAGTGCCTCAGAGTGGCCTCTCGGAGCTGAGAGTGGACCCGATCACAGCAGCAAGTCGCACTGCAGGCATTGGCGTGAAGTATCACTGTCTGGATTGGTTTTATTGAAAACTGCCAGGAGCGATTTTTCAGTGAAGTGTATTATTCTGACAGCATCTACTTCCTGCTGCACCTTTTCCAAATCCTAATAGTGTTAGACACATACCCCTGATTTAAAAATACTTTTCTTTTTAGATATTTGAATATCAATATCTCTTTAAGTCAACTGTATTTAACAATATGCAGGTACCTAAAAGTAAAATGAGGTTAAAGTAAAGTTAAACTTTATAAACAATCTATAGTAACTTGGCTGGAAAAAACGAAAAACTATTGCTTTCATTGTTCAAGTAACATGGAGAGAAATTGCAAAAGTCAATAAATAATGTACTCAAAAAAAAAAAACAAAAAACAACAGCAAGACCTCAGTCTGCCAACAACCTGCGGGAGCTGGGGAGTGACCTGTCCCTATTCAAGCCTCCAGATGGAGGCAGCTGGCCAACACCTTGATTTCAGCCTTCCTGTTTTTCAGAGATGGAGCCTTGCCTTGGCTCCCGGGCTGGAGTGCAGGGGGTCATCACAGCTCACTGCAGCCTCGAACTCCTGGGCTCAAGCAATCCTCTCCCCTCGGCCTCCAAAAGTGCTGGGTTTACAGGCGTGAGCCACCGTGCCCAGTCGATTTCAGCCTTCCAAGATCCTGAGCAGAAAACCCAGCCACACTGTGCTCGAAATTCTGACCTATAGAATAAGCTGCTAAATTTGTGGTATGCAGAATTGGAAATTAATACGTATGTTAAATTCACAGAAATATAACATGCAGAAATGTTAGGTTTAAATTTTGAAAGATTAATTTTTTTATTTTAAATAAACAACATCCTCAGAAATGCATACTCTTTACAGAAAATCCCTAGGGGATGGGCACAGAAAGCCATGTCAGTCGAAGCTCCTAGAGGGGAGTAACTTTGGGAAACCGAGGAAGCAGCAAAGAGGAGGAGTTGGAGTGAAGGTGTGGAGATGCGGTCATTACTTCCAGCATCAGCAGCTGTGAAATAGCATGGGTGGATTTTATGGGCTTGCTGGATGTTTGAAATTATCCTAATGGGCCTCATCTAATCAGATGAGCCCTTAAAAAGGACTAGACATGCCCAGGTGAACTTGGGGAAATCCACACACAGCCTCCTGCTAGTAGTTGTCATTGACTCCAATTTCAGGGTTGGGCGTCCCTTGTAAGTCCAGAAAATGCTGTTGAATTCATTCCCTCTGCACACCACTGGGTCCTTGTCTACACCTGTTATCACTGGGTGGCTTAGAATCCTGTCCCTGGCCCCTCCCTGCCTTTTTTTTTGAGACAGAATCTCACTCTGTTGCCCGGGCTAGAGTGCCGTGGCATCAGCCCAGCTCACGGCAACCTCAAACTTCTAGACTCAAGCGATTCTCCTGCCTCAGCCTCCCTAGTAGCTGGGACTACAGGCAGGCACCATCACGCCCGGCTGATTTTTTCTATATATTTTTAGTTGTCCTACTAATATCTTTCTATTTTTTAGTAGAGACAGAGTGGGGGGCAGGTGTCTTGCTCTTGCTCAGGCTGGTCTTGAACTCCTGACCTTGAGCTATCCTCCTGCCTGGGCCTCCTAGAGTGCTAGGATTACAGGCATGAGCCACCACGCCCGGCTCTCTCCCTGCCTTTATCCCTTACTCTGTTTTTATCCATCAAACACACCTAGATATTTATCAAATAATTATAAGGAACTGGAACTGAACCAGAAACTTTAAAATAGCCTCAGGGATATTCCTTTCTGGAGAGTCAGGGAGGAGTTCCCCGCATTGTAAAGGACGGCCTTATCACTTTGTGTTTTCAGACATTCTGCTGAGATTCCTCCCAATTAAAACTCATACCACAGTAGGCAGGAATAAAAGCAAATCTCATGTCTTGACAGCGTCTCTAGTTGGGCCAATCACGTCAGTGTTCACAGGCCTGTGGTGCACAGTGGGACCGCAGGTTCACGCTGCCAGTGAACCTGAAATCACAAGAGTGTCGGCAAGATACCACAGGCAAAAAACATAAAGGAAAAGTAAAGAGATCTGACAACATAAAATTTTTGAAGGTGAAAAAAATAAAAGAAACAAAATGAAAAGGCCAGCAATAAACTCAGGAAAAAAATTGAATATATAAGATGAAGAGTTACTATCTTTAATTATGTGTAAAGACTTATCTGTGAGAAAAGATAAACAACCAAATAGAAATAAGCGTAAAATACATGGATAAGCAATAAAAAATAGCTAATAAATTATTTTAAAAGTTATATTAAAACAACAATGAAATGCCATTTCACCAAATTGATAAAGATTTGAAAAATATGCATATTATCAAGTGTTCCTGAGGTTCTGAGAAGTAGCACCTTCCTGTACTGCTAGTGGTGGTGTTAATCAGCCCATTTGTAAAGAATAATTTGGTGATCTATTCTTTTTTTTTTTTTTTTTAATGAAACAGAGTTTTTCTCTGTCACCCAGCTTGGAGTGCAGTGGTGTCATCATTGCTCACGACAACCTCCAACTCCTGGGCTCAAGCAATCCTCCTGCCTCAGCCTCCTGAGTAGCTGGGACTACAGGCATGCGCCACCACGCCTGGCTAATTTTTCCATTTTTTTGTAGGGACGGGGTCTCGCCATGTTGCTTGGGCTGGTCTCTAACTCCTGGCCTCAAGTGATCCTCCCACTTCGGCCTCCCAAAGTGCTAAAATTACAGATGTGAGTCATTGCGCACGGCCAACACCTATTCTTTTTAAAGTTATTATATTTAAACATATTCTAACTCTTGGTGTCATAACTAGAAATCTATTCTAAGTAAATAATCATGTATATGCACAAATACTTAAATAAAATAATGTATATAGTAGCACTAATTATACTAGCAAAATAGACACAAATGCAATTGGGATTTATTAAATAAATCATGGGTTATCCATACAATGAAACATAACCCAACTTAAAAAGAAATGATGAAATACCTTATGTTCTGATATGAGAAGAGCTCCAAATTATATTAAGGTCAAAAAGTAAAGTGCAGGCCAGGCGTGGTGACTCAAACCTGTAATCCCAGCACTTCTGGAGGCCCAGGTTGGGGGACTGCTTAAGGTGAGGAGTTCAAGACCAGCCTGGGCAACATAGAAAGACCCCATCGCTACAAAAATGTTTTTAAAAATTAGCCAGGTATGGTCATTTGCCTGTAGTCCCAGCTACTCAGGAGGGAGGTGGGAGGATCCACTGAGCCCAGGAGTTCGAGGCTGCGGTGAGCTATGATGTGCCACAGCCCTCCAGCCTGGGAGTCAGAGCAAGACTCTGTCTCTAAAGAAAACAAAAAATGCAGTGCAGAAAAAGACATCTGGCATTGACCATTCACAGAAATGAAAGGAAAAAATCAAAATATACAAATTTGTATTTTCTTGTATATCCATAAAGAAACTCAGAAGGAATACAATATACTGGACGTGGGGTGGAGCGGGGCACTGGAGTGAGAAAGTGGCACCTTGCTGTGTACCTTTTCAATATGTTTCTTTCAAATGGAGGTGGAGTCTTGCTATGTTGCATAGGCTGGTCTTGAACTCCTGGCTTTGAGCAATCCTCCCAGCTCAGCCTCTTGAGTAGGTGGGACTATAGGCATTTTCAAATATTTTAAATTCTTAACCTTATAAATGTATTGCCTATCCAAAATAACATTAATAGTATATTTATTAACACAGGAAAAAAAATATTCATTATATGGGCATGGTGACTCACGACTGTAATCACAGCATTTTGGGAGGCCGAGGTGGGAGGATCCCTTGAAGCCAGGAATTTGAGACCAGCCTGGGCAACATAGTGAGAGCCCATCTCTAAAAAAAAAAAAAAGAAGAAGAAGAAGAAAATTTAACCGGGCATGGTGGCTTGTAGTCCCAGCTGCTTGGGAGGCTGAGGAAGGAGGATTGCCTGAGCTCAGGAGTTCGAGGCTGCAGTGAGCTGTGATTATGCCACTGCCCTTCAGCCAGGGTGACAGAGAGAAACT
Source organism: Avahi laniger (assembly GCA_963575035.1). Classification (NCBI taxonomy): domain Eukaryota; kingdom Metazoa; phylum Chordata; class Mammalia; order Primates; family Indriidae; genus Avahi; species Avahi laniger. Next base: position 7,382 of record CAUYSK010116269.1, read on the forward strand.
CTGTCTCCCTAAAAAAGAAAAAAAAAAAGTCTTTTAAAAGCTCAGTAGCTGGGTTTTCTGCCAGTTGTTTGCATGTAATACATTCTGGATTCTGGAAGTTCCAGGATGTAATCTACATGTGGTCACGTAGATTCTAGATGCCGGTACCAAGTCTAAAATTGAATTACTGTGGTAACACAGCTAATCCAGAGACACTAAAAAGAATATTTTCAAATAGTTTCATGGCCAGGCACGGTGGCTAACACCTACCACTAATCCTACCACTTTGGGAGGCCAAGGTAGGAGGATTCCTTGAGCTCAGGAGTTCAAGACCAGCCTGAGCAAGAGCGAGACCCCGTCTCTACTAAAAATAGAAAAAATTAGCCAGGTGTGGTGGCGCATGCCTATAGTCCCAGCTACTTGGGAGGCTGAGGCAGGAGGATCGCTTGAGCCCAGGAGTTTCAGGCTGCAGTGAGCTAGGCTGACGTCACTGTACGGTAGCCTAGACAACAGAGCAAGATTCTGTTTAAAAAAAAAAAAAATTCTTTGATTTGTTATTGGTTAAAGAAATGAAGATTTGTCTAAAGGCTTGGAATGTTTTAAGGAAGTCTGTACAATCAGGGACAAGCCACCAGACCTTTACCAAAACTCAAGTGACCTGTTAAGTAAATTGATGGCCGGCACGAGTGGTTTAAGCTTTGCATTGCATGGCCTCGGGCCTGTTAATGATTCGGTATCTCACTGTTATAAAGAATCACTCAAAGAGGGAGTGCGCACGAAGCATGTCTAACCTCCCTACTCATCGCCAGCCCCTCAGCTTTAAGGTTTTTCTAGGGTCTCCTTGGCCTGGCCAAGAGGGGGTCCATTCAGTCAACTGGGGGCTTAAGATGTTTAGTTCACAATACAGTATTTACCCCTTTGAGATTGGCTTCTTTCAGTAAATAAAAACAACATGTTTCTACTTTCATAATGCATTTTGGACTCACTCGTGCTGTATGCGGCAGCCTAACGGGTGAGCAGGGCCTACGGCGCGGCCACACCGCGGTTCGCCATCCACCCGGGGAAGGACGGGACGAGTGGATCGTTTCCAGTTTGGAGCAATTCAGCTATATACACTTGTATTCAGTGTTTAAACTGTAAACACCTGTATACAGGCTTTTATGTCAATATGAGTTTTTATTTCTCTAGGGTTGAGGTTGCCGGGTCATATGGTTAAGTATATGTTCAACTCTATAAAAACTAGCAAACCGTTTTCCGAAGGGTTTGTACCATTTTGCACTTTCACCAGCAACGTATGAGAGTTGCAGTTTGCTCAAATCTTCACCAGCATTTGGTATTGTCACTTTTTTACTTTTTGTTTCTTATTTTGGGGGAGGTTGGTTTTGGGGTGTACTAGTTTCTCACTGTGGGGTTTTTGTTTGTTTTTAAGAGACAGGGTCTCACTCTGTCACCCAGGCTGAAGCGCGGTGGGAGCTTTCTGCGGCTGGAACTCCGTGCGTCCCCACACCTGGCTCATTTTCTTCATTTTCTCAGAGACAAGGTCTTGCTGTGTTGCCTGGGTCGAATCACTGCGCTTTTAGTTTGCATTTTTCTAATGACTAATGACATTAAGCATCTTTTCATACACTTACCAGACATCTATATATTCTCTTTGGTTAAGGGTCGTTCAAATCTCTTGCTGGTTTTTAACTGGGTTGTTTGGTTCTTATTTGTTTTGAGAGTTCTTTACACATTTGGATGCAAGTCCTCCCCCAGACATTTTGCCTTTTGAAATGGGAAGAAATCTAATATCAAGAGCTTTGGGAAAGAGGGGGGTAATTCCAAATAAATCTACACTGTTTTCTGATAAGGTAAAAAATATGAATTTCTATAATCACAGATCAGAAGAACCTGTTTATAACACAGGTATTAGAATGCAACAATGAGGCTGGGTGCGGTGGCTCATGCCCGTAATCATAGCAGTTTGGGAGGCCAAGGTTGGAGGATGGCTTGAGGCCAGGAGTTTGAGACCAGGATGGGCAACATAGTGAAACCTCATCTCTACAAAAATAAAAATAAAAACAATCAGCTGGACGTGGTGGCGCATCTGTAGTCCCAGCTCCTCAGGCGGCTAAAGCAGGAGGATCGCTTGAGCCCAGGAGCTTGAGGTTGCTGTGAGCTGTGATCATGCCACTGCACTCCAACCTGGGTGACAGAATGGGACCCAATCTCTAGGAAAAAAAAAAAAAAAAGACAGTGGTTATACCTGAACTGCAAGCTTTCAGCATTACCATGAAAGTGAATAACATAGTCTAGCCTGAACATAGTAAGATCCATCATGATCTTTTTACCATGGTTTAAATAATCAAATTTGCACTCTATTTTGATATGTATGCTTGAGGACTTTCAAATAAAATATCACCTTTTTTTTTTTTTTAGAGGTAGGGTCTTGCTCTTTTGCCCAGGCTGGGGTGCAGCGGCACCATCATAGCTCACTCATAGCTCACTGTAACCTCGAACTCCTGGGCTCAAGCGATCCTCCAGCCTTAGCCTCCCAAAGTGCTGGGATTACAGGCGTCAGCCTCCGTGCCCAAACAAACACCACATTTCAAAAAAAGAAAATAAAATATAAAAATGAACTCAAGAAAGAGAACATATTTTTCCTTTTTATTTTCTGATATAATTAAGAAAGCTTTAGAACAAAAATATTGTAACAGTGAGCCA
>CAUYSK010116271.1:0-10464 GCA_963575035.1 Avahi laniger
TAGTAGTAGTAGTAGTAATTCACTGTAACAATAGGGATAGTGTTTCCCTAGTTCTTTGCCTATTTATTATTTTGGTACCACCAGTAATCCCTGGAAAATTCACCCACAATTATTTCTGAGAATTTCCAGGAGGATCCTTCCAAGTCCTTAGCTCTGAGTGTTACCTGCAATTTCCCTCCTGTTAAGAACTCTATGTTTGTGTTCCCCGCAAAATTCGAATACTGAAGCCCTGAGTCCCAACGTGATGGTATGTGGAGGTGGGGCCTCAGGAGGTAATTAGGTTTAGATGAGTTCAGAAGGATGGGGCCCCCATAAGGGAATTAGTGTCCTTATAAGAGGAGAAAGAGAGACCAGAACTCTTTCTCTCTCTCTCTGCTATGTGAGGACACAGCGAGAAGACAGCCTTCTGTAAGCCAGGAAGAGAAGCAGGAACCCAATTTGCCAGCACCTTGAATAGGACTTCTAGTAGCCAGAACTGTGAGAAACAAATCGTCTGCTGTGGAAGCCAACCCAGTCTGCAGTGTTTTGTTGAAACAACCCGAACTGACTAAGACACCTCCTCTCCTGCTCCAGCTCCAGGTGGCCACAGGTCAGACCCAGGCTCCTGAAAGCCACAAAGGCCCAACTGAGAGCTGCTCTGGGAGCGGGCACTAACTCTCCTGAAGTGAGGGTCTTACTCTGTCACCTGAATCCTATAGCAGTGCTGCCAGGTGCTCCCAGTGGACCAGGACGATATTTTTCAGGCAGTTACTTTCGAACCGTTAACTCCTCTCCCTGGGAATCAGGCACCAGGGCCAGGCCAGAGAACAATCTGCCCTGCCTGGTCTTTGCTCAGACGGAGTTTACTGTGTTTTTTTACTGCTGTGTCCTGAAGCTGCCCAAGGGCCTGGCATATATTAATAGACAGCCCTCAGTACAGCGAGTGTTTGTTGAATGAGTGAGCACACAAGCATTCATTCTGGGAGGGCTGTCCTTTCTTTCCCAGGAGATTCCCTGGTCCCACATGTAAACAAGCCTCTAGCAGGAAGTTACTCTATTTGTGAGGTAGGATAATGTGTATTATTATCCTTGTCTCACAGGTGGACAAACAGATGCAGAAAGTTTTAGTGACCTACCTGGGAGCTCCACCAGCTCATTATGATGCCTGAGTACTTTACATAGTCTTGTACCTACTGTGAGGAAAGCATCCCATGCCGTTTGTCTTAAACAGCTTTTTAGCTCAGTATTTATTCAGGGAAACAGGGGTAAAAGTGATAGTCTGGAGAAGATTAACAAATAAATTCATGGTTAAAAAGCTCAGTTTTTGAAAGTGGTGACCACCCTCCTCCCAAAGAATGCCTAAGGGCACTCTAGCCATTTACTTCTCCTCGGAATAAGAAGAGAGTGTGAGCCTTGTAAAATTTCCCACACTGCCTGACTGGGCAAGGTTTCGAAGGGAGAAAGGAACTCTCTATTAGCCTCCAGTCTGGTTTCTATGCTGCTGCTCTGAATGCTCAATTGTCAGGCAGGATTCTGGGGTGTATAAATATGTAATTATACTGCATAGCGAAAAACCAATAGGTCAGGTTTTTGGTAAGAATCTTTTTTGTTATGATCCTCAATTTGTAGTCAAATGGTTTAGACCTTGAATTCCTAATGCTCTGTGGAAATACAAATTTTACATTTCTCAATCTGTTTTCATTTAAAGGGCTTTCAAATGGGATAATTTAAGTGTTTTACAAATTTATTTTCATGTGTCATACAAACAACTACACTTTAGGATTAGCCTCAATGAATAATTTAATGGGTCCATTTTTCTATGAATAATAAAAAACGCAACACTTGCACAGATACCAGCCGTGCAAGATTTCCCTGATGATCTGGAACGCCAGGTGAGTACCTCCGCTTCCCTTCCATTCACAGATTTTCGTGTTTCATTTGTCAAGCATGGCCCTATGTTATGCTGGGTTTAAAGAGAATGCTTTGGCCAGAGAATTCAAAACTCTTCTTGCTACATCATCCCTGGGAGTCATGACCTGCATGTAAAAGCCACGAACAGCAGGGATGGACAGGGATGATGTTGGCATCAGTCAGGCAGTGGCAGGTAGCAAGCTGGAAGTAAGATTTCCTGACCCCTTGACCCGTACTATGGTGCTCAAGTTTGGTTACTATTCTGGTAAGCAAAGACACTGCATTGATCTGTAGGATAAATGCAACGTATACCAAGGGCCTTCAGCAACTGTGAAAGATTACGAGAGTCTCATTTCCATAGCTGCCCCTCTGCAGGTCCAGGGCCTTTGGCCTCCTGTTGTGGGTCCTCAACGTCCTCCCACGCCACGGCTTCCTTTCTTTTCATCTCCTTGGTTCTTGAAAGTCGAAACCCCCATCTTCGAAGACCAACGCCGGCTGCAGGGAACCTCCGGCTGCCAAATGCAGCAGAGGCGCCAGGAGGGAGCGGCCGGATGACAGAAGACCATCTACATGATGTCCAAACCGCTCTAGCTAATCAAGAAAGCAGTCGGGCAGATCAGGAGTCCAGAGACTTGGAAGTTTTGATGTAAAGCAACCAGCAAACAGTCGGGTGTTTTCTTTCTTTTTCCTTCCCTTTCCAGTGGTCATCTTGGAAACAGGTATGGCACAAAGCAGGAAATGAAAAAAAAAAAATTGTAACTGTCTAGGCAAGCTTGGATTTTTATTTTTAGCGTAAGTTAAGAGTTTTCGTAGTAAAAGTTCATACTTAGCGAAGACATTCCAGATGTCCCTGCCCCCAACCAGATGTTTTCTCTCCTTTCTCCACAGTCTCATGGTGCCATGTTTATGGTTTTATGGCAATTTATGCATTCTTTTTATAACACAGTCATTTCAGGACGTGTCCTAGGTCCCTAGTTAGACTGTAAGTTTCCTGAGGGAAGGAACTAAAGCTTTTACACCTTTGTGCTATCCACATCACCAAACCCAAGACCATATTCATAAATCACAATAAATAGTTGTTAAATTGAAATTTGTTGGTTTGCTTATAAAATACTTTATTTTGTAAGCAAATACAGTTATATATGTCACCTGAGCAGCCACTGTGATTTATACAGCAAAAGCGTCTGTAGTAAGTGCTAAGAAACAAATGTTGATTTGAAGGTTTAAAACTAACTAGTTAAGGGAAAATATACTGATTAATTTAAGATAAGAGTTGTTTATTTTTTATTTTTTATTTTTTATTTTTGAAACAGAGCCTCATTCCGTCACTTGGGCTAGAGTGCTGTGGCGTCAGCCTAGCTCACGGCAACCTCAAACTCCTGGGCTCAAGCGATCCTCCTGCCTCAACCTCCCAAGTAGCTGGGACTACAGGCAAGAGCCACCACTCCTGGCTAATTTTTTCTATTTTTAGTAGAAATGGGGTCTCGCTCTTGCTCAGGCTGGTCTTGAACTTCTGAGCTCAAGCAATCCTCCCGCCTCGGCCTCCCAGAGTGCTAGGATTACAGGCGTGAGCCACCATGGCCAACCAAGAGTTGTTTATTAATTACTTTGTAAGTCAGAGAAAGTGTCAACTTTCTGAAATAAATTTTTATTTAAAAATGCCTGTGACTACTTCCGGGCAAACTATAATTAAAATGAAGGGGAGGCCCAGTGCGGTGACTCATGCCTATAATCCCAGCACTTTGGGAGGCCAAAGTGGGAGGATCACTTGAGGCCAGAAGCTTGAGACCAGCCTATTCAACATAGCAAGACCATGTCTCCACAAAAAATTAAAAAATTAACCGGGCATGGTGGCACATGCCTGTAGTCACAGCTACTCGGGAGGCTGAGGCAGGAGGCTGATGCAGGAGCCCAGGAATTCGAGGTTACAGTGAGCTATGATCGGGCCGCTGTACTCTAGCCTAGGCAACAGAGGGAAACCCATCTCAAAAAAAAAAGTAAAGGAAAGGAAGGGACTAATATATGCCTCTTCAAATCTTTTCTAAGAACAGGTAGGATTTTATATGTATGTGAAATTTTGGAAGATTGGATATTAAAAATGAAACACCAGTAATGGATCTTCATCAAATTCCAAAGGTCTGTGTGATGCCATGAGAAGCAGAATCGTCCTACTGTCCAAAAATAAACAAAAAGGTAAATTCTATTGAAAATAGAACCCAGAAGAAGAGAATTTTGCTGAAAGCCTTATTTGCCTGATGATCCTCAGACGAAAGGGATGAGACAGAATTTCACATCGAAATACATTATTGCTGGCTTCAAATATTTATGACCTTCTCAACGGAAATTCGCTCGCACAGTGAGCAGCACGCAGTCACGCCAGGCACAGGGGGACACTGGTCTAGAGTAAGAGTGAGACTCTTTCTCAAAAAAAAAATTTTATAAAAGAAAAAATAGAGTGAGACTCCTAGGACTTGAACTCTCATGCGCATCACAGCATTTTGCTGAACCACAGATTCCGGTTCAGAGGTCTGGGTGGGGCCTGAGCTCCCGCGTATCTCACAAGCTCCCAGGTGAAGCCCGGCTAGGTCAGGGACCACGCTATGCGAAGCGAAGCCTGCCAGCACTACGTGCTTACCTGCAGTGACGTTACGTCCTGACTGGTGGTCTTCAGGACTAACTGCCAGGCAGGTTACCTCCTAGTCCAGCGCTTTGGGATCAGAGGCCCACCATTCTGCCAAAGGCTGTGTTGTTATGACGTCGTCAATCCAGACAGACATAATTCCAGAGGGAAGACGGAATCCAGAAATGAACCAAAGTTTAGAAGGTTAAAAAAAAACCTGTGACTCGGAACACATGGGCAATAGGGAAACCGGAGGAAGACTGAGAATGTGTAATGAAAAGGCCAAGAGAAATAAATAGATGCACGCAGGGCAATGGGGCGACTCTGAAGCTAATCCTGTATTCCTTAGATCTCCAGGGAGCATGAATTTTATCTGCTGTTTGGCTTGTTTCTCATGCTTATAGGCAAGCTTTTAAAGGGGCTTAGCAAAAATAATGTGGAAGTAATCTGGACAGCACAAAGCATCTTTATCGGTTCAATGAAATCATTGAGGCCAGGTGTTTTCTGAATTCAAACTTTTTCAGATTTTGTACTTTATACTACATAACATCCCCAGCAGGGCCTGGGAAAAAACACCCTACAATCATAATCAAAGCCATTAACAGTATGCAGCGAAGCCTATGAATATTCAGTCACACTCAGTGGGAAAATAAGGAATCTAAATAGCTTCATGTCCATTCAGGGAAGGTTTTGTTGCCAAATGAGTTCAGGTCAAGTCAAATTTTGTCACCAAAGGAGTTACAGAAAATTTTGTGACTCTCAGTGCTTTAGAGATTTCAGAATTAAGTTTAAGGGAGTGTGGACATCTTTTACAAGCCCTCAGTCTCCTATTAGGGGTGTTCAATCTTCTTTAGATAGGCAGTGATCACACATTTATTTCTTCCTCCTTTCTTAAAATAAACTTATCTTTGTTTCAATTATACTAATGTGTAAATGACTAACAGCCAGCTCGGGTATACTTGTATTTTAACAGAGATTATAGCTACATTTCGAGATAAGGATTTCAGGCATTAACCAATAATAAATTTGATCTAAGAATTTACCATCCAGCAAGATGCTAATTAAGTAAAAAGTTTCAACTCAATTAAATAAATTTTGCCTAACCAGAAGTAGTTCCCTGCCTTTGGCTTAATTGACTTCGAAGTAACCTACAGTTTTAAAAGTGCTTTTGCAATCATTATCTTATTCCATGTTTATTAATCTCTTTTTTTTTTTTTAGTCTTGTATGTATGTATTTGTGGTTCAAAGAAGTGACTAGCCCAAATTTGTGAGTTAAAAAGGGACAGAGCCAGGAATCAGACCCAGAACATTGCTCAAATGAGATCCTTTCTATAAAACATTGGTCAGAAAGTAAGGCGACAGTATTTGTTTCCTCCCAGTTGGTGAATGCAAATGTGAACTTAGATGATGATAATTCGCTGTGGAAACAGTAACAAACATAAGAGGGAAAATGTACGTGTTCTTTCTTCAAATGATCCCATTTTGTCTGATGGTAGCTAACGGACAAACTTTGAAGCAAATGTTCAGGCTGATGAAAATACTACCATCCTTGAGGTTTTGTTACTGTCTCCATCATTTCTAGCACTCACAATAACATCCTGGATTCTGAATCCTCAGACCAAATTTGCTTGGTTCATATTTATTTTAACCATAGGAAGTTTGGAGCGTTGTGGAAGTGGCAAGAGATCAATTCCACAAACATTTATTGCACATACCGCCTAGTTAACAGTAGGCACTCAATAAATGTTAAATGAATGAATACATCCTCTATAATGACAAGATTCCCTCCTGTCATTTTGACTAAATCAGTTACTCCTCTCCCTCCGTTGCTTGAGGAGATACAACATTCCCTGAAACAAATGCCTGAATCGAAGTGTAGGAGTAAGGTTAATTTGCCTTAAAGAAGGAACTGGGTGGATTGCTTTAAAAAATAATGCCACTGTCTCTATACAAAAAGCTTCAAGAGAAATACATCACAACCAAAATGGAAGCTAAAGCATGCTGTCTATTTATCTCCTCCAGGAATTTTCTTATCACACATATTTTGCTTTCTCTGCAAGAAAGGCTGGTTTGATTACACCATTTGTATTCCTTTTTTATGCCTAGTGGGGCATACTGTAGTAAAATTTTGCTGGGATGCATACCTCGCTCTTGGCAACTATACTCCTTTTTATGTTTTACTTAACAAAAGGTGTTCATGAATCAGCTCGAAATCTCAGTTCATACTTAGATGACGCATTTTCTTCAACTGAACAACAGTCCACAGTTACAAATGCCAGACAGGAAGGGCACATCTGCGGAAAACAAGCCTCTTAAGCTGGAAGAATGAATAATGATGATGTGTGGGTTGTGCTTTCTATACAGCAAACTCTGGGAAGACCTTTCTGTGAACAGCTATCTGATAACAATTGAAGAGGCTTTGTGCTCCCACTCACCTCCCACGTCCTTTTGTATCAGTAACTCCGCAGGGGGAAAGGAGATTGGTAGCGAAGATTCCTTGGTCACTAGAACCTCAGGTATCTATTCAGAATCTCAGAATCATAGGGTAGAGATTCTTTTTTTTATCACTTATAATTTTTAGTACAGAGTAAATCCTAGAGTGTTTTCTTCAAAGATACGAAAGTTGTTTCCACTTTGAGTTTTAAATCCCCAATAGAAGCTTATAGATAATGAATCAAATACTTAAATAAAATACTGGTTCAATCTGGGTGTCATTAAATTTTATGATTTAAAACAATTCCATTTTCACTGTGGAAATCTTATATATGGGGTCTCCTATTTTTATTTTACACAAATTTTGATCATTTTAGAAAATTCATAAGTTTGTTTTCAGTTTGAATCATCTGTGTGTGTGTGTGTGTGTGTGTGTGTGTGTAACTAAATAAGCTTACTGTTCAGTAAAATAATAAAATTTGAGTTTGGCTAAGCTGTCTGCAAATTAGCATGCTTTGTTGCAGTTTTTGATTCATGGTAACATTTATAACTAACTTTCTTGAGTTTATAGATCCTTCTCTGTTACTGCCATAAAATTGCCGTAATAATAAAACCTCTCCTTCCCGTATGGAATTCCATTAGCAGTTTGGCTACTCTGATTATGGCTACTGTTTCATCCATCATGAGAAGAGTTTGCTACCGAGGAAGATGCTAACAGTGTTAACCCTGGAACCTCCCACCTCCTCCCCCCATCCCCAAACTCAATTAAACCAGCATCACACCAAGACACACACAAAAAAGCTGCCGCCTATTTACATAACACAATGATCGAGTAATAAATCAACATTAATCATGCATGTTGCAACAAGTCACTGAAAATGATGTTTGACCTCACCATGGACCAGACTCATCCATCCATGAACAGCATTTATTTCCAACTGGGAGCAACTTCCCACTCCCAAGGGTAGGGTCAAGCATTTCGGATACATATGACAGGCAGGTTTGATCTTTCCTTCCGGATATCACTTTCTTTTCTTCCTAACTCTATTGTCTCCTAATTCTGAAACAATCTTATCGTAGAAATTATTCCATTTCCAACACCCCACGAGTACAATTGTCCATTTTCTTCAAAGCCTTTCTTGACGTCGCCTTTTTTATGATGCATCCCTCGCTGATGTGGAACGTATCTACCAAGTGTATCACAGTGCTAGGCTCCCTCATTTGCTCTACAATTATTGTCTGGACAGTTCAGGGAAAAATTAAAGTTTGTTTGTTTCAGTTAGTTTCCAGGGAGTGTTTTATGAGTTACAATTCTCCCAGCAAGGTCCTCGCATCTGTCACAGTAGGAGCATCCACGTCACCCCCACCCGTTTTCCCATCCTCCTCTTCTCCTGTAGGTCCCCAGGTACAAAACCACTCAGGCTTGGAATGCACGTGTCACCCTGAGGCAATCTTGACATCTCTGTCACATTACACTTTTTAGTACATGTTCATCAGACAGAGCCTGGAATGAATTTCTCCTGGAATTTGCTTTATCATGCCTCTGAGCCTTTGCACATGCTGTTCGTCCTTTCTAGAACACCCCCTCGCCATGCATCTGTCTGCACAACTGTTATTTACACCTCGAGTCTCCACTCAAGGCAACACCAGACGCCCCCCGCTGACTCTGACCCTCTTCTCCGCACCCCACTACACTTGGCTCCAATTCCATTTGTGAGCGCAGCCCTCCCTGCTGGCATCTGCTCATCACTAGATCGTGAGCCAGTAGCAACCAGGGGCAGCGTCATTCATTTTTGCACCCTAGAATCTAGCACAATGCCTGTCATGAGACGGACTCAATAAAAAAATGTGATGGGTGAATGAGCAAATGAAGTGTAATTCAACAGAATCTAAAAGAGGGAACAACTCAGAAGATAATTGTGTTTAAATAATCAACGTGTCTCTATCAAGTCAAAATTAAACTGTCTTGCATTTGACTTAACTTTGTAGTCTATTCGATTATTCCTCCACATGTGTACCCCTCCTTAACTATTCTGATGAACAGGACGGATAGATGTTTAAACACCAGTTGGTCCCTCATTAGTGAGCTGATTATAGTGGCAGTATGAAAAGAAACAAATTATGACTAACTCAATGTTTTAATAGGAAAAGAAAAGAATATTTGCACACAAAAATCAGCCTGTGTCAGACATAAATTATGCATCGTCATACCGATTATCCGATACGGTCAATGACATGGAAGTCGAAAATGATAGCAATATGATGTGATATTTAAATTAGTATCTTACATAGATGTATGTTAAATGTATGCCATTTCCCCCATGACAAACTGATTAAATAACTTCGATAATGTTTTAACACACATCGTTATACAAAAAAATTAGAATAAACTATGAATCATTCTGTCAACTTGTGGTTCAACAGACTCATGTACATTTTTTATGGTTATTAATACTTAGTGTCTCCCAGTAAATTACAAAATCAAGCTTAACAAAGGTTAAAAATATCTGATGATACATAGATGATTGTAAAAGTAATATATATTAATGAACTTTTGTATGACTGACTTTTTTTTTTTGGTTAATCACTCCCAGAATTATGTCAAACATATATCAAGACTTTGGCTCCTTTTTCATCCAACCTTCCGGCATTTCATTACTGTAGTTACCTGATTAATGGATGCAATAATATATATGGCATGATATGATATGTTCACATTAAATTTTAATCAAATATTACTAAATTCAGAAAACATTAAGTAAATCCTGACTGATGAGGCAATATTGCTGCGCTGTCAGATTGATGACTCCTGAACTTCACTACTGAGAGTGACAGATTAAGCACAAGAAGTGAATTTTATGAGGAAATATAAGTATCTCAACTTCCACAGTTGTGTTTTTTAATTGCTTTACAGCCACCAGAGGAGATGTGACATCCATCAAGTCTATTGGTGTCACAGATCTCATAATTCCCTTTCTCGGTTTCAAAAATTTTATTTGCAGTGAAAGAGGGGTCCATTCATTGTCTATGGAGGTTTGATTTTTTTCCTATCATGGTTTTAAAATAGAAGTTATTATTGTTATTCCACTTACATGAGGCATCTAAAATAGTCGAATTCATAGAAACAAAAAGTAGAGTGGTGGTTTCCAGGGGTAGGGGGAGGAGGAATGGGGAGTTGTTGTTCCACAACTGGGCATAGAGATTCAGTTTTGCATAATGAGAAAGCTCTGGAGATCTGTTGCACAACAACACGAATATACTTTAGACTACCAACTGTACACTTAAAAATGGTTACAACCATAAATTTTGTTATGTGTTTTTTATCACAATTTTTTTTTTTTTTTGAGACAGAGTCTTGCTCTGTTGCCCGGGCTAGAGTGCCATGGTGTCAGCCCAGCTCACAGCAACCTCAAACTCCTGGACTCAAGCGATCCTCCTGCCTCAGCCTCCCAAGTAGTTAGGACTACAGACATGCGTCACCATGCCTGGTTAATTTTATATATATATATATATATATTTTT
>CAUYSK010116276.1:0-25364 GCA_963575035.1 Avahi laniger
TCAGCCTAGCTCACAGCAACCTCAGACTCCTGGGCTCAAGCGATCCTACTGCCTCAGCCTCCCAAGTAGCTGGGACTACAGGCATGCACCACCATGCCCGGCTAATTTTTTCTATATATTTTTAGTTGTCCAATTAATTTCTTTCAATTTTATTAGAGACGGGGTCTCGCTCTTGCTCAGGCTGGTTTCGAATGGAAACTTTTTAAGGTAATGAAATATTCCGTATCTTGATAGGAGTGGTGGCTTTCACGTGTACATATTTATCAAAGTCCATTGAACTATAAATTATGTTATAACTGTAAATTGTAAACTGTAAATTATACCTCACTAAAAAACACATTTTTAAAAAGTATTTTAGAATTCGACCTAGTGTATTAGTTTTCTATTGCTGCTATAACAAAATAACACAAACTTAGTAACTTAAAACAACACGAATTTAGTAACTTACTATTCTTTAGGTCAGAGGTTTGAAATGGATCTTACTGGGCTGTAATCAGGGTGTCAGTGGGACACCATGAGGAGGACCTAGTCAGATCCAGTTTGTCCATAAAGTTTTGTGAGGATGCTCACATTATGGGTACTGGAAGGGTTGCCTTCATAAGGTAAATGCAGTTATTAAAAACACCATAGTTGAAAGGATATGTTACCATCAGAAAATCTAGTGGCTAACATGCATAAAACTATCAAAAGTTCTTGTAAATGCTTGTGATCTTAAAGAGAACTAATCCGAGATGATTTAAACCTTCACTGGCTACAGTAAAAATATTAGGAGGCTTCTAGTTTACCTGCACACTCAGTTAAAACAAAGAGGCTATCAAGCATTCCAAAACAATGAAGATCATTCAATAATTGGTGTTTTCAAATCTTCCAAATGAGATCAAGATTCTCCCATCGCCTCCCTTAATGAGAGTGATCTAAAGTTAAGAAGAGACTCCATAAAAAGAATTAAAATGGCACATGCAAAATATTTAAAGTTGACTCCTGCTCATGCTCTTAATATGCAGTATATAGCCACCCTGCTCAGTGTAAAACCCTGTTCTCTTTGTCCCCACCTTGAAGCACGTGTTCCTAGCTTGTGGCCAGGAGCCTGGTTTCCCAGATTGCCAGAATGACCACTGTGGACAGTAAACCTTTTTTTTTTAAGTTAACGGTATATTCTGAAGATTAAATTAGACAATCCACATAAAACAACGCAGTGCCTAGTACATCGACAGTATTTGGATGTTAGCTATTAATTCAAGTGAAATCTTCAATAATTTTCAAATAAATGATAAAGAACTTGTAATTAAGCAAATTTATCAAATGCTTTATCTGATAGATTGTTTTCATGTTTAAAAAAAAATAAAGCACATTTTTTACAATTAAGGAACTTCCACTTATTCTGGGAAAGCCTGAATAAAACATGTGAAAAGTTAAATGACAACATAGGGGAAATAAAAGGTCAATGTAGTAAGGCAAGAGTCAGTCATAAGGTTTTACAAGATTAAGTGCTTGATGAATATTCTTGGTAAAAAGTGCTATATTTTTCTAAAATGGCCTATTTTAGCAAGTGACTCTACTTGATTCACTGTATTCAAATAGTTAAACTCACTTCTACATATCTTATTTTTGTTATGTTCTTATAGCTAGAATCAGTCAAACCTAAATATTTGTTGCAGAACTGCACACTTTGGGTTTTGACATTTATTTGCAATTTCCTAAGCCAGCAACTGAATCCTTAAAATCTGCTAGACAATACAGTAACCCAAGTGGAAAATGCTTCGAAAGCTCTTTGTAGTTGGCAATGAGGCTTTATTAGTGACAAATGTTCTCACATGATGGATGTACTTGCCATAATACCTATGGGCTTATATCGTTACTATTAGTATTTCCTTGAACAATTCCCTAAGTGACCATGCATAATTTAATACTCCAAGCCTCCCCAAACACACTGTCTTGTGGATTTGTCAGTAACATATTTTAATGAGAAAAGTGTGCTCCTTAAATCAAATGTAAATTACTTTCTTGAAAATAATATAACTACAGATATAACTCATTTTAAAAAATATAATCTTACAATGTGTTTGTTAAAAAATTTGTTAATTGAATCATGTTTCTAATTGATTTGCATTATCCTATAAGAAATATGTTCTTATGGTAAGAAATTTGACCCAAAGTGAATGAATATCGCAACTTAGAAATGTAGAATGTTTTAGATCACATATTAAAAGGGAAACATTTTTTAAAATAATTCATAAAATATATTTGTAAAAATTTTGTACTCCTATATGTAAATTAGGAAAATAAAATCTTAATTGCATAGCCTTTGTCAGGAGCAATTAAATAAGATTATAAATACTATAGATTTCATAATACTGTGAAATTCATTTATTATATTCTTCTTCACAAACAATAGGGCTTGTCTATAGTTTACCTTGCTCGTTTTACAAATATTGACGTGACCCTCTGGTACATAATATCACTAAAAATCATGTCAATTTCTCTCTTTCTTCTAAGTTATTTTATTACTTATGTATTAATATTTTCACATATTAGTGATCACATTAATTTTGGTTAATTTTCTATTGATATCTATTAATAGCTTCCAACAATATCTTAGCTTTCTATTCACTCCTTAACTTTAGTTTGCATCACAGCATGTGAGTTCTTCATTCGGTAAAAATCAGGGGCTAGGAATTTTGGAAATTTAGTCTGATGTGTCAATAGCTAAGAAAACATTATTCTGGTTTAAAAATGGAAAAAGTGACAGGGAGATATTGAACATACCTCTTTTTAATTTATTTCTATGTATCATCTCGTGATTGAAATCCTTGTATAATACCAAAAGTACTCTTGATGCAACAGTCATATGGGAGAGGTTGCTGGAATGTACACTTAGTTCTCAGATTCCCTTAAATCCACCCAAAAAACATTTCTTCTTTCCATTTTGTCTTCTTCATTCCACCATCGTAACTTAAGTTCAGGCAGACTTTTCTTTCCCTGAACTACATATCCCAACAATGTAATGTAACTACACATAACATCAATCATTTCAGACTAAATGCTGAATGTCTTCTTCCCATCCCACTAGCTTTCCAAACTACTGACAAATTATATTCTTGAACACAACTCTAATCACCTTCCTGAAAAAAGCATTAATAGCTCTTCATTATTTAAGGAGTAAAATCCAAACTCACAAGCCTACAAATGAAGGTGTACTGTAATCCAACCCTGCTTTTCATCAATGCCTCATTTCTCCCTGGCGTTCCAAGGAAACTGGAGTACTGTAACTTATCAACATCCACAACTCCATTCCTTTGCTTGTGTCAGTCCTGGACATACTGCCTCTATCTCCCCACATTGATGATTTCCAGTCCCCAAATAGAAGCTCTTTCCATTTTTGAATATCGAAACATTTAATTTTTAATGTTCTTTTACACTATTTATTTCTGTCTTAAATTTTTCAGGTCTCAGAATTTTTGCTAGCATAATACAGAAATTGGATTCAGATAATCTCTAAGCTTTCTAAAGTTCAAAGATTCTATTCCAGGCACTCAGAATGTCATGACAAAATATGAACACTTCTGTTGATGAAAGTGTTATATTATAGGTTATATTTGACTATAAGTGAATAACTGGATGAATTTTCACCATGTGAACTCACCAACATAACCAACACCCAAAGAGACAGAACATCAGCAGCACTCCCCAAAGATCCTCTAGTAACTCCTTCTAGTCACCATGTACATCAGTGGGTAACCAATGTCCTGAACTGTGAAAGCACAAATTAGCTTGACTGTTTTAGAACATCATAGAAAAAGAATTTCTCTCATAATCCATACTCTTGTGTCCAGGTTTTGTTGTTGTTGTTGTTTTTCAACATTATGTTTGTGAGATTCATCCATCCAAAGAAACAAACAAACAGAAGGTTGTGTTTGGAAGATATTTGCCAATGCTTATTTTTAAGTTATTCCTTTAATACTTGAAAATGTCACTAGATATAAATTCTGTTAGTCTTCTAAGGTACCATGATTTCTCATTTTCCTATTGTATCTAGCATAGACAACATCCTGTTTTTATTAAACACAATAGACAAGCTGTAGAAATTTAATAACACTCTAAAAGAAATTTAGTTCTTATATTGAGAGTATTTTATATCTAAATCTATATTTAGTTTAAGTCGCAATAGTAAATATTTAGCAAACTACAAAACATTTAGAGAACACAGTGTGGAAAATTTGCATCAGAAAATAGTTTATGAATCTTTGAGAATCTGATTTCTTTTAGATTTAATAGATGGGCTTCAGACATCCCAGAAAAGGTAGTTCAGAACATATAAATTGAAAAACACAGTTGCTTTAAACTGAGGGTTTTGCTTATATATAACTTCTCAACAACAGTTCAAAAACTAAAGGAAACTGGCCGTTTATATTTAATTTTCTGAACAATTTAAATTTGAATCAAACTCTGATACTGTGAAGACATGTTTTTTTTTAAACTTTGACAATACTTGATGGATTTCAGAAAAGAAGAGATTTGCATCATTAGAACAGTCTTCATGGACAATAAAGATCAACTGGAAACAGTATAGCATCTCCAAATGTATTTCTGTCATTTTCACAGCTGTTCAGAAGACATAAGATACATCTTTGACCTTCATTCATTTATTCATTCAGCCAACAAATAATATTAAACATATACTGTGTGTGCCAAGCACTGTTTGGAACAATGTGCTACAGCAGTGAACAAGTAAGTAAAAATCCTGGCCGTATGTAGTTTACATCCTACCAGAAGGAGACAGACACAGTTAATAAATTATACACGAGGTTAGAATCAATGTGTACTTCAGGAAAGAGAAAAAGAACTGTCTGGGTGATAATGGTGACATAATTTCAAATAAGATAATCAGAGAAGCCCTCAATGATGTTGTGACTCTTTAGCAAAGCAGGCTCACTCATAACATTTGCGAAGCATCCCTGGAAATGGTATGTAGTCCAGAAAGGGACTGCCAGTTTCAGGTGGGTGTTTCCCCTTGGCTTGAAGAACTCTTTGATCTATCATGTCAGGGGCTCAGCAAGGCTGGGCTGAAGAACTGGCAACTCTTAAAGAGCAGGGAGTGTTCATTTTCCATATTTGGAGTAGTCCTGAAGAACATGCAGGAGAGAGACAGGGACACATCGGGGGAAGAACATTTCAGGCTAAGGGAACTACAAAGGTTCTGAGACCTAGAGTGCCTGGCAAATTTGAAGAAACCAAGAGCTGAGGCAGTCAGTTGGGGGTGAGTGGTGGAAGATGAAGTCAGAGGACAATAATGGACAGAGCAGCAGAATTCTGCAGGAGCTTGTGAGGACTGACTTTGAACCTAAGTGAATTGGAGGGAGGAGGTTCCTAGAGGATTTTGAGCAAAGGAATGACATGATCAATTTTATATTTTAAAATAATCATGATAGATAACTGAAGATACAAAAGAAGAGCTAATAGACATCTTTAAATAAATATTCTAATTTACTTGGATTCTCATTCAAAGTGTCATCTCTCCCTACCAACTATTATTTGTGTAAATAGTTCTGTGGGCCTGGAAGGAGAAGCTCTATTTCTAGTGCCAAGTAGATGCATGGGTTTGGAAAACCCTCTTAAATCTCTCTGTACTTTTTTGTATGTACCTGTAAAATTAATCTGTAAGATCAAATGATCGAATATTATATCCTACTTTGTGGAAAAGTTATTGAAAGTGAGCTCTTAGAAACTTCTTAAATTATTCTAATTTCTAAAAATCATTTTAATATTGTCTATATACTTTTAGGTTTCAAGCAACTTTGATAATCAATAATTTCATTCTGGCAAAAGTTTAACAGTTAATTCTGATATTAATTAAATTATTATGCTACTTAAAATAGAGCCTATTCTGGTTATCCATTGCAGATGGAGATATTTCTTTTTGCTTTCTTTGTACACTATAAAGTTCATTATTGAACTCATTAGCAGTTATTGGGAGAAAAATTGTGCATAATTCACTTAAAATAATAATGGTATATAGCACATATCACTTTTCTATTAAAATAGATTAATTAAAGAAATGGTAATGCTTATTATTTCAATATTCCTGAGATATTATTGTTTATAAGCATTTTACAGCAGAATATATGAATTTGTGATCATAGATCAACTCATAAAAGAAAATGCACATAGACTTTAGCATTTGATCAATTCTATATTTTATTCTTAGAAACATCAAAGTAGCTTTAACCGGAGTAAATTTTAAAAAATGATATATGCAATAGTTTATTTAGCACACTTACAATGAGTCACATTGTTGACACAGTTCGCTACAATTTAGATATAAATGCAAACTAGATGTTAGGAGCATTTCCTTGATCTTGGAATAAACTTTTTGGAAGAACGTATCTCATTTTCTCATCTGAGTGCCCACTCCACGTCCTCTCAGTCAGCTCTGTTTGGTTATCACTTTAAAGCACATGACTGCTCAGTAACTCACACATGAATAGCAACTTCAGAAGAGAGCCCTATTCATTGAACAAGTTGGTGAATAAAATTTAGGGAAAATTAAGGCTCTCAAGCCTGATCAACATTTCCCTTGGCATCCTATTAGTCTCATGCTGTAACTGCTTGACAATAAGACTGCACAATTATCTTACAATTACAGCTTCAAGATTTTAACCTGAATGTGTTTGTTGGGTCCCACTTCCATTATTTTTGCCATATGTCATACTAATGAATGCTTTGTTGTAGTCTTTCTTAGCCAAGTCTTTCTCATGAGACTGGGAAGTCAAAACAGTAATATCTAATCTACTGTATAATGAGAATGATATACTAATCAGTTGATAGTTTCTTTTCTTGCTTTCTTTTTTCATTTTCATGACTGACTGGCTATTAGACCTTTCTTGTTGAAGTTAATTAGGTTGTATTTAGAAAATGAAATAGAAGGAAATGGGAAGGAAATGGGAAGAGGAAGAAAAAGTGAATGGAGAAATAAAAAAAGAAAGAAGTATTATAGGATGCAAAAAGTACAAGAGAAAATAGAACTATGGTTACAAAAAAAAAAAAGAGCAACTCTCAGATATGCTTCCCGTTTTTTTTTTTTTTGCCAGGATAATCAGGGTGTGAAAACCTTCACATTTGTCACAGGAAATTTATTACAACTCACATTTAGAACAAAAAATGGAAAAAACTGGAAAATCTTCTCATATTTTCATTCATTCCATCCTGTCTCAAACCACAGAATTTCAAAATTTTGAATTAGAGCTCACATCTTGGACTATAAAATTGGTTTATGTATTATAGTTTCTTATTAAAGTAACAATTACTATTTACTAGTTTAACTTCATCACGAACATCTCGCCTTATTTATCTATCTCCATAGCATACTGCATTCATTCATTCATTCATTCATCCATCTCTCAAGCACTTAGGCTACCAAAAATGTTGCTTATTTTATACTGTTTTCATATATCTGGGATTTTCTGATTTAACACAAAATTCTAAAAGTTTGTTTCTGGTCAAATATTGTAAGCATTGTGGAAAGTTTACTCTGAGAGTTTATTTAGAATAAAAAAATACTGATAAATGACAGAATAGATGATAAATCCCATTTTGTTTGTTTTTAGACAGAGATAGAAACAGGAAAAAGAAAAAAAAAACAACAAAAGTCCATCAGCCTGCCAAGAATCCTCTTTGACTAGTCTAATCAACTAAATCATATGTTTAATATTTCCAATATCTCAGAAAAATTTCTTACCACAATTCAAAACATATTTCATCATTAAAAGTATAC
The DNA here is from genome assembly GCA_963575035.1 of Avahi laniger. Taxonomy (NCBI): domain Eukaryota; kingdom Metazoa; phylum Chordata; class Mammalia; order Primates; family Indriidae; genus Avahi; species Avahi laniger. The sequence goes on from CAUYSK010116276.1 coordinate 7,772, forward strand.
AAAGATCAGTGGAAGCAGAGACCCATATATTAAAAAACTTAATGTACAATAAAGAAACAACACAACTTAGTGGGAAAAGAATTGACAATTCTAAATGTGCTACTGGGAAAAATTGGCCACATACTGAGAAAACAAAAGTCACCTTAGATCCTCATCTCTGCCTCTACTCAAAAGAGTCTAACATCTATTGGATGTTGGGCAGGGGGGAGATGGGAGAAGGGAGAGGGAGGAGGGAGGAGGAAGGAGGGGACGGGTATATGCATATACAAAGAGTGCAATGCGCACCACCCGAAGGATGGGTATATTTGAAACTCGGACTTGGGGGGGACAAGTGCAACATATGTAACCTAAACATCTGTACCACCATAATATGTTGAAATTAAAAAAAAAAAGAGTCTAGTTAAAGAATGAGTTTTGGGGGAAGATGAGATCACAAAAAATAAATAACACAAAGGTTTGTAGAAAAACTAGACATGAATATAAATATCAATATGGGAAATGGTATTTCCAAAAACAGAGAATGAAATAAGAAAGGAAAGATTTACTATCTACAACTTAAAAATTTCAGCATGTAAATTAATATGTAAAATGACAAATGTATTTGCAATATACATGACAGAATGTTGAATAATCTTATTATATCACAAACTCTTATAAATTACTAAGAAGTATATATGCACCTTAATAAGAGAAAAAAAGTGGGTAAAGAGACACAAGATGCCAAGAAACAAATGCAAAATTCATTGGTAAATAAACTCATATGTGCATTTGAATTATATTAAAAGATTTGTTTTTGAAGATGATCAAAACAACATAAAACATTTTATTTCTCTAACTGCATGGGATATGGCAAAATAATGCTATATCTTCACAATGGAAATGCTGCCATAAATATTATAGCTTCAGTAAGTATTCCCTGACACAAATAGATGTTAATGGTACAACTTGAGTGAAGAAATAGAATCAGCTTACACAGAGGATTTTTATTTCTAATTCTCCATAGATAGGTAGATAAGTATATAGATAGATAAATAAACAGAGGCAGGAATGAAACACAGTTGACCCTTGAACAACATGGACTTGAACTTATGAATGGATTTTTTCAACTAAAATAGAATTGAAAACACAGTATTTGCAGGACATGAAACTCACATATATGGAGGGCAGACTTTTCGTATAAGTGGGTTCTACAGGGACAACTGTGGGACTTCAATATGTGGGATTTTGGTATATGTGGGAGTCCTGGAACCAATTTCCTGCATATATGGAAGGACAACTATACACACAAATGTTAACAGTGATGATTTCTTGATAATGGCATTCTGGTTGATTTTTATTTTCTAAATTTTAATTTTTACCTTTTAATTTATACTTTTCTGGAATGTCAGTATGTATTACAGCTATCATAAAACTACATAAGTATTTTTAATAAAAACGTGTCAACCTTCATCTCTCCTTTTCTGCCTCCATATCCCGGGACTTTATAAAATCAATCAACATTGAATGGGCAGAATTGGAAATGAATGCATTTGACCTTGCTTCTTTTCTCAGACCATACTCAGACCAAACTTCCCACTACTTTCCCTTCAATACTCACCTTTACAATTTGTGAACATACCTTTCTCCTAAACTAGACCCAAGACCCTTCAAGAGCATAAAATTCTCTGTTTCCACCCTTAACCAGCTGTTCCCACCTTCCTCTGTCACAGTCTATGATTATTACAGCAGCCAGAGTAGTCCCTTAAAAATTTACCTCAGATTATGTCACTCCTTTGCTCAAAACCCTCTGCTGGTGTCTTTTCTTTTCTTTCTTATTTATTTATTTATTCATTTATTTTTTATTTCAGGGGTGCAAATGTTTAGGTTACATATATTGTCTTTGCCCCACCCGAGTGACAGCTTCAAGCATTCCCCAGACGGTGCGCACCTCACCCATTAGGTGTGTATGTACCCATCTCCTCCCATCTGCCTGACTCCTGATGAACGGTATCACAATATGTTCACTTAAATGTTGATCAGTTAATACCAATTTGATGGTGAGTACATGTAGTGCTTCTTTTTCCATTCTTGTGATACTTCACTTGCTCAACATCTCTAATCATCAGGGAAATGCAAATCAAAACCACAGTGAGATATCACTTATCTCCAATGAGAATGACCTTTATCAAAAAGCCCCCAAACAATAGACGTTGGTGTGGATGTGGAGAGATAGCAACACTCATACACTGCTGATGGGACTGCAAACTAGTGCAACCTCTGTGGAAAGCAATATGGAGATATCTCAAAGAGCTACAAAGCAGAACTACCATTTGATCCAGCAAGCCCATTACTGGGCATCTACCCAAAGGAACAAAAGATATTTTATAAAAAAGACATCTGCACTCGAATGTTTATAGCAGCACAATTCAAATTTGCAAAGATGTGGAAACAACCCACGTGCCCATCAATACATGAGTGGATTAATAAAATGTGGTATATGTACACCATGGAGTTCTACTCAGCCACAAAAAAACAATGATGATATAGCACCTCTTGTATTATCCTGGATAGAACTGGAGCCCCTTCTACTAAGTGATCTTTTCAATCAGTGTAAAAGTTAAATTCTTACAATAGCTTGCAGTGCTGTCATGATCTGGCCAGCATTATTACCTCTCAACTTCTAGTCTCCCCCTTGTTCACTCTACTGCTACATCCCTAGTGTCTTTTCTGATTTTGGACCTATTTCAGCATGCTCCCACTACAGGGCCTTAGCACTGGCTGTTCTTTCTGCCTGGAATACTTATTGAAATCATCCCATTTACAATTACATATTCCTAGTCTTCCCAATCCTTTTTATTCTTCTTTATTTTTCTCACCAGCACTTATCACCTAACAAACTTTAGAGTTTAGTTGTACAGAACATAAATTCAATGAGGCCTGTGATTTTTATTTATTCTACCTATTATCATCTCCAGTGCCTAGGCTTATAGTAATTGTTGATGAAATAAAAGTTTCTAGTTTTTAGCACAAGAGGCTACACACAGATGGGGAATATATTCAATAAATATTTTTTATTAAAAGTTTTAAAATCACTTTTACAAACTGTTTTCTCTTCTCAATTTAAAACTTGTTTTTCTGCTTCTTTCATCTCCAAAATTTTTATTAAAAAGGGACTAGGGTGAAGTAGTCAGATAAACTTCTGCATTCAACTATATAATACTAAATTTCATTTCAATATATTAAGTCCTATTTCCTCATTTGAGACACAAAATGTAGGGTAAATAAAAATAATTTCTTTTCTTTTTTTTTTTACCATCAAACAAAAAAAAATCTGGTACAAAATTAGCAAAGATCTCTTATCTCAACAAAAATTCTTAAATGTTTTATCTTTTGATTTTATTTATAGAATCAATATGTACAATATCTATATTTTCTCAATAATCTATTTTCAGGAAAACTCTCCATCACCCAAGATATTTTTATTAAGTTAGAAAAGTTGAATGACAAATGAGAGTAGCAAAGTTGAAAGCTGGTTATTTAATTAGGAATAGGTAATCTCATGCAATAAGAAAAAGACTAATCCAGTAAAGTTTTGTAAATTTTTCTGTAAATCAGAGTAATTAACTCACATACCATATTAACTCATATATTAATACTTATAATACTCAGATTTACTCTAGGTCCAACAAGGAGGTAAAAAATACAATAGAGACAGAATAAAGAAGTACAACCAGGAATTATCAATGTTAGACTCTTGAGCACTGTCATGGACCCTAGTCTAGTGCTGTTTGTAGTGAGCTGCATGAGGGAAGGGGCTTCTGGGGCCTGGTGGAATCCTCCTTACACAGGAGCAACATTGGCCATCAAATTTCAGGGAGTCTCCATAAGGTACTGCATGTTGGCTGAGTGTATGGTACATCAAAGGGAAAGCAACTCTGAAAGGAGATTCAGTTATTCTCTTTACAAATCTTAAATTTGGGTCAATCCCTGTATGTTGGCTTAGCGCATTAGCCTTATTTTCATTCTATTTCAAAGAAAATTGGACTTAATGCAAAATTTAGTGTGGCAGGAAAGAGGCCCCCTTATACTCTACATAGTAGGCATATGCTACCCATCCAAAACCCTGAAAGCCAACTAACCAAGATAAGGGGACCCAAGATTTAGCAAAAAATTAGTACAATATTTACTTCATAGGTTCACATTCTTATCCATTCTCTTCTTCCAGAATAAGTCTTTAACATAATTGCTGTACAGAATTACAGAACACTGGGAAGAGAGAATTACAGGAAAACTGACCTTTATTAACCTGAAAGGGTTCTCCTGACACCTTTAGCTTACTCCTGTACCATAGAAGGGAAGGTCCCAGTTTCAAAGTAGCTACAACTTACCTCTTATCCTGCCAAAAATTCACTGAAAGCACATGTTGTCTGGTCACGAAATAGACTAGCAAAAATAGTCTGCATGTTGAATTGTGCTTCCACTGCCAAATAACAGGCAAAATCAACAGATTGTTTATCTTATGTTTTGGTATAATTATGCAATTAACTTAAAATGCACAAAGCTATTCTAGAATACAAACAGTGGACAGTTCCAGCAAAAGAATTGTAAGAACAAGATGTTTAAAATAGACTCATGGAGGAACCCAGAAATTTAGCTGTACAGAGTTTGTTTACATTCGCAAATTTCTACCTAGTTATCAGCTGCCATTAGAAATGCCATATTAGCTCACTGTTAAATCTAAAAAGGAAATCTTTAAAATTAGCAGTCAATTTTTCTTTCTTAACATGAAACATTTTAAACTACCTGTTTCTGTGTATTTGCCACAGGCAAACCATGTGACCTATTAATCACTGGACTGTAGAAAAAGGCCACAACCCCCATGAAAACAGAAAGCTAAACATCTGGAGATAATCTAGTATCTAATGATGAATTATATAATGTAGTAACAGGTGGTGCTAAGAACTATTAAGCTGATTTTAATAAAAAGGGCAAGGATGTTCGATTCTATTTCTTCCAATAAATTCCTACAAGCAGGTGCAAGGGGAAAGCAGAATTAGTGCCCTTGTGTTAAGTTCCAAAGAGCTTCCTTTTTTTTCTTTTTAGAATCTTCGAGACCACATTACTCTAATTAAAATATCACTGTATACTATGTTTTGTTTTTATCATTCAAGAGAAATGTAAATAATACATTACTAAAATGTCTAAATATCTGAAACAACTGTTGATATGCTGACAGATGAAATGGATGAAAATAAACCCGACTAAATGTAAAGCTACTTTTCTTTCCTTTAAAAGGGTTAACATTTTGTTTAAACTAAATCCAAATAATAAAGATTATCTTTGAAAAAAAGGCTTTTAAAATCAAAGGAAAATCCTGGTTCTATGAGTAAGCATCCATTTTATCTCCGGCAGGCCCCTTAAATTTCTCTGGTCTCAGTTTTCTCATTTTTGAAGTGAAAATAAGAGACAATGTAGTCTCTCCATGTTTAAAAAATGGCATAATTCTAAGCCTCTTGGATATTTTTCTTTAAAAAAAATCGGTGTTAAATTTTCTCATGTTTGGACCCAAGATAGTGAAGTAAAACCAGACTAAGACAGGATGTGGACATCTGAATTCAACTGGATTAACAAGTCAGTAAATGGCAATAAGTTTCAATTACCTACAATCATCGCAAACACTGAGGATAATAAACCCAGAAATACTGTCTGAGTACTTAAATGCTGTGACTATCTATATTTCTTTATAATTTTAGTACTTTTAAATTGACATTTACAAAATGATGTTTTTCATTACATTTTTAATCCAATCCATGTCAGACGTAGACTTTTTATGGACAGCATCAATAGAGGTCTGCTATAATTAATCTGTTTTGCAGACTTTATACACTGATGTGTGAAACTTTGGTGACTCATGAAGTCTGAATTTTTACTTTTAAAAGATTTTCACATTTTAATACATTTTTTCCTAAAATTTATCTCCCAACTATTTCTGTGAGAACTTGAGACAAAATAAATATGCTATATAAAATAATTTAATTTTACATCTGAAACAAAATACTTCTCAAATTATTTTTAAATGATTGTGATTTCTTTTTTCCAGAAGTCCATTAAGTCAAGCACTCTAATAATTTACATCACATAGTTTTAAATTATTTGACTTGCATTCGTTATATTACAGTAAAAATTATGAATGTAGAGTTTTATTTATTTTCTTACCTCTATGTATGATTCGTAAGACATAGTACAATTTGGGTTTCAGCAATGCTGCTTGCCACATTGCTGAATTCTCTCTCTATGTATGTATTTCTGAAAGACCACACACCTGCTTCAACATATAGCAATTTCTATTAATACATTTCCTCATTAAATCAAAAAAGAATTTTATACATATATTTGTGAGTATGAAATTTGAAAACATTGTAGCTCTCTGGTTGTAAGATATTAAAAAAAGAAAGCAGGTTCACAGTAATTTGCGGATTGGTTCAGCTGTTTATGTTTTCAAATTCCCAGATAATTCTCTCAGAAGCAAAACCATCATGAATCTGATCTTCGTTTTGTCTTCTTATAAAGCCTCTTACCTCACAGCCTGAGAAACTCACAGTGAGGAGAAAGTTACTAGTCAGTGAAGATGATTAGAGGAGCCCTGGTGAATTCTTTTAGAGTGAATAAGAGAGCAAGTATTTGGTGGTGTTTGAAAGAACACTGATGAGATGCAAGACAAGAATGGGGCGCTGAAAATATTTTGAGATGCAGCTCCTTGCATTTGAAATTAGTGTTTTCTTTTCATCCCAGAGAAGTTATATTCTGTAATAATATAACAAATTATTATAATATAACCTATTCATTTTTATAGCCACAAAGAATGATGGACCTTTTTCTTCCTGACAATACCATGCCAAAATAACTAGTCTTCTCAGTGAAGAAAAAATTAGGAGAGATTTGACACTGTAGCCTATTATCTTTTTCCTAGCCCTCACGATTACTCTTGTTTCTTTTTTCTTTCCTTCCTCCCCTCATTCTCACTTCCTTTTTCCACCACCTTTGAACCAAACAGGGAAACATGACAAATATGATCTCTGCCTTCAAAGAGCGTGGAACCTAGCAGGGCAAACATAATTAATTAAAATAAACTGCAATGAGTATTATGATAGGGTAAAAGATAGGATAGAAACAAAGTGTGATAGGAGCACAGAAGGGAGATTACCACTAACTAAAACCTAGGGGTGAGTCTGAGTCAGGTGAAGAGGGACGGGCTCCTGGGTGAAGACAATGTGGGCATTCCAGGTACCAAAAACAAAATTAAGTAAGACTTACAGATAGAGATGAAACTGTGGTGGCACCTGTTAGCTGTATACCACAATTCATCTTCTTCCTGAACATTCAGAAAAGAAGTATTTCTCAACTTCTCAGCCTTGTATTTAGGTGTGGCTTATGACTATTTCCCACCAATAGAATGTGAGCAGAAATAATGTGTCATTCGGAGCCAAGGCCCATTCTCCCTTTCCCATTTGTCAGCTGAATACTAAAAAGTACAAGTTCCTGCAAGACAGTAGAGCCACAAGGTGGGAAGAAAGTAGGTTCCTGAGGCACTTTCAGAAGAAGACCTGCCAACAGGAACCCCTCCATGCACTATTGTCTAAACAAGAAATATACCACATTGTGCTTGAGCCACTACTCATTTGACCTACCTCAACTAACACAGGGGCTAAATGGTGGTGGTGGGTGGGTGAGAGACTTGCAGGCCAGAATGAAGAGTTTGATCTTTATTTTAAGGGCAATAAGCAGCCCCTGAAGGGCTTCAAACTGGGAAGTGTCATGATCAAAAAATCAGTTATCTTCAATTTGCTCTATAAATAATCAAGGAATAACCATTGTTTGGAATAATTTAGGTAATTTTCCATATTCCTACCCTTTTCATATGATGATTAATATGTGGCATGATTTAGTCAAATAGATTTAGTAACCTATTGCATCCAGTCTTGGATACAAGACTATATCCTGTCTTAATGCAGATAATAACCATAAATGTCTGGAGCTTGAAAGGACATAATAGGTCATTTTCTCAAATTCCATTATTTTATACAAAAGGAAGGGCCATGGATATGAGGTTCTTAGTCAAGGTAACCTGGGGATGTTAAGAGTAGAGCGGGAGATCAGGGACTGCACCAAGTTCTCTTGCTCCCATTCCAAGGCTTTTCGTACTATGCCTGACTGTTTTAATTCCTTTGGCTCCAGCACTTGAAACACATCAGATTACTCTGGGGAAATGAATTAAAGGGAGTAACTACTAAAAAGTTATAATATTTCACTGAAAGGAAATGAGCTATTGATTCATAAAAGACAGGAAGGACTTTTATCTGTTTCTGAAAATGCCATTGGTATTTTGATATGGATTGCATTAAATCTGAAGATCACTTTGGGTAGTATGGCCAATTTAACAATATCAATTCTTCCAATCAATGAACACAGGTATCTTTCCATTTATTTATGTCCTCTTCAATTTTTTTCATCAGTGTTTTATTATTTTCAGTGCAGAGGTCTTTCAGCTCCTTGGTTAAGTTTATTCCTACATATCTTATTTTTTATTGCTATGTAAATGGAATGGTTTTCTCGATTTCTTTTACAGATAGTTCATAAAGAGTTACCAAAGACCCCAAATAACCAAAGTAATCTTGAGCAAAAAAACAAACCTGGAGGCATCAAACTACCTGACATCACAGCTATAGTAGCTAAATCAGAGTGGTACTGGCATAAAAACAGACACAGAGACCAAAGAAGCAGAATAGAGAGCTCAGAAATAAATTAATGCACTTACAGCCAACTGATTTTTTTCACAAAAGTACCAAGAACTGGGGAAAAGATAGTCCCTTCAACAAATGGTGCTGGGGAAATTGGATATCCACATGCAGAATAAGGAGACTAGACTTCTTCCTTTCACCATATAAAAAAATTAACTCAAAATAAATTAAAGACATTTTACATTTACTTAAATACAAAACCCCAAACTATGAAACTACTGGAAGAAAACATGGGGGAAATGCTTTAAAACACTGTGCTGGGCAAAAGATTGGACCAGGGTAATAGGCTTTTGAATATTCTCACCACAAAGAAATGATAAATACATGAGGTGATGGATACATTAAATACCTCGATTTGACCATTATACAACATATATACATACCAAAATATCAAATTGTACCCCATACATGTGTATGATTACAATTTGTCAATTAAAAAATAAATACATACATACATACTTAAAAAAATCCAAGGACATAAAAAGCAAATTAACAGAAGGAATACAAATGAACAATAAACATATATTATAAAAATGTTTACCTTGTAATTATTATCTCTGTAATAAACAAAGATCTATTGAAAGCTCAATAAAAACCAAAAAAAAAAAAAAAGAAGAAGAAGAAGACATGTAGGAAACTTAAGTACATATTACTAAGTGAAAGGAACCAATCTGAAAAGACTGTGTATACAGTGTGATCCAACCATATGACATTCTGGAAAAGGCAAAACTATGGAAAAAATATCAGTGGTTACCAATGGTTGAGTGAAAAGAGGGATAATTAGGTGGAGCATAGAGGATTTTTAGGGCAGTGAACCTACTCTCTATGATACTATAATTGTGGATACATGTCATTATACATTTGTCTAACTCCAAGAATAAACCCTAATGTCAACTATGGACTCTGAGTGATAATGGTATGTCAATGCAAGTTCATCAATTATAAAAATATACCACTCTGGTGTGGGATACCGATAACGGGACAGGCTATGCAAATACAGGGACAGGCAGTAAATGGGAAATCTCTGTGCCTCTGCTTAATTGTGCTTTGAACCTAAAACTACTCTAAAAAAAGATCTATTTTTAAAAAAGTTATAATTTTGGCAATAGCATTCTGTTTAATCTTGGAAATATTTATGTAATTTAAAAATATAGAGATAAAATGAATTATTTTTTCTCCCTGTGATTGACATTTTGTCAAAAATAAATGAAATATTTCAATATCTTGCATCTTCCTACAAACATCTCCATCAGCTAAAATGAATATTTTGACTACAGGTTTCTATCTTTTTCTTTTCAATGTTATGTCTTTATGATATAAAACTTTCTATATATTCTTTTCAGAACTCATTTCTTGGCCTTAAAGAGAATTGCCACAGTGCATACATGTTACTCTATTGCTGTTAGTAGAATATCTGATGAGACTGAACTTACTTAGATCACCACTTTTCCTGTGATGCCAAATATTAAGAGGTAAAATGACTATGTCAAAGAAGTTCCTCTTTAATTTTCTTGAGATAACTAAAAATCCATGGCTGTTACTGGTAACAGATGATAGAAAATGTGTTTCTTCAAACAGAGTATAAGAGAGTTGAATATACAGAATAAAAATGAAGGAATGTTAGAGTAACTGACATTCCAGGAAATCAGAAACTATAATAAAGCACAAAATGGCACATATTAAGAAAATATTAGCCAATATGAACATTTTCCTACATTGATATTATTATAATTTGCTATTAATACAGACTCAAAGAATGGAAACTATCTTAGTCCCTAATGGTAAACTGGAAATTAATGGAAAGAAACAGAGTTATAATTAGCTAATAACACAGTTGTATTTAGCTCTATATCCCCTAATCCTATAAAAAGCATAATCCATAAGTGATTGTAGAAAAATGAATCCATCTAAATATACATATACATATATATACAATATATCTCATATATAAGATAAAGCATTATTAAAGGTGTATGTTTCATTAACATGAAGAAATCATTTTAAAATGAGCTTGAAATATCAAGCAAACCCAGTCTTTCAACATGGTATGGCCCATAATGATAGGTTCAAGAATAAGTTATACCCATCTATACATTGAAAATGTTTTTACAAGTGAATACACAATATATTAGGAATGTAAAATGATTGTTGATGATACGTATGACAGCCAAATATAAAAGAACAGCAAGTGGACTGAAGAATTGGAGAAAGAGAGGAATCATCCAGTGTAATTCTAACTTTGGGCAAGAAACCTGTCCATGCTTCATATTCCTTATCTGTAAAATGGGCATGATCATAGCTATTATATCTTACATGATTTATGTGAGAATTAGAAATTTTACACACACACATAACACACAATGTCTGGCATTGTATCTGGCACTCAGTAGGCATCCAAAATATGATAGCCTAATTACCGTAATTGTTATTATTGGTATTACTATTATTATTATCACTTTAAGCTCCACAGGTCACAGTCCCCAATCAGTTCATCAATACATTGTTTCTTTCAGAATGAACTGAATGGTGAGTGATTACATGAATATTTAACTGAAGGGTTACTACTTGAAGATATATATATTTTCTAATTGTACATTATGCGCACATACACACATACATGTATAGTCATTAGTGTTAGGTAGAAAAATATAAAGATTTTCATTCTACTAGGGTTAAAATAAATGATATTACGCTAAAAAAAGTATGGTTACCAATTACTTCCTTATTTTATAAGAGAAAAGATAATTTGCCACAGCTGTTATCTGAAGTTTCAGAACCTTTTGTTAAAACTGTATGAAAGCGCTCTTCATTTAACAACACTGAATAAAAGATAGTTACGTGAAAAAAGAAATGCTTCAAGCATATTATTTCCTAGTGGCCCTGGAGAGCATTGGGCAGAAAGTTCAAGATAAACTATGAAAAGCAGGATGAAGGGAGGGGGCTAGTGAAAGGGGCCAAGGGGCTATGGGGCCATGTGAATCCATGTGGAAAAATGATCAGTGCCGGAGAAGGTTAAATCTCAGTCCCTGAAGTCTCGCTGCTGTGGCTACAGCCCAAGAAAGTTAATGAAAGAAAGGAGCACTGACAACTCCTGCTGCTTCGACAGGAGCTTACCACCTCATTACTGGCCAGATTCTTATAACCAAAAGAAAAGAATACTTCTGCCAAGGAAAAGAGTAAGAGCTAGAGTGAGAGAGTCATCCAAGCAAGGCATTGCTGATATTGGGCAAGGATCAAAGTAATATCAAACAAAGGGAACTGGACACGAAATAGCTGAGCCAAGAGCTATGACCACAGACTAGACAACTATCCAAACCCTAGGCAGGAGAGATGGAAAGGACAGTTAAATCCCTTAGTCCTCGCTCCTGTACAGGAAAAAATAAATGAAGTGACACCATCTGCTCACTTTCCCAGAAGAGAGAGTTTCAACTCCTCATGGTTATCAAGGCAAACATTTTCAAAAGCGTTACTCTAATTACAAATGATTAGAAATGATTCCTAGAAGTAAAGACTTAACTCACAGTGTGCCTGATTAATGAACATTTCTGCACGTCCCACTGCACTTTGAGCTGACTTTTATAGCACGGGTTAGAGATGGTTTCTGAGGTTTTAAAATGATCCTTAAAGATAATAGGGTGCTACACTTTTCCTCTCTGTTTTTCTAACCGTATAAATACATGATTTTTTTCCCTAAAGCACAATAGGCAATTCATAGGTTCTTTCAGGACTAGCGAATATAGTTTTTGTTCTTTCAGTTTTGGGCGTGTGTATGTTGGTCGGCGGGGGTGGGGCATGTGTATGCCAAACTGTGAAGAGGAAAGTACAGATCAATTAAAATTAAATGTTTAAACTTAAATTTAAATTTGTTATAATACCTTCCATAGAGATATATATCTTGCTATAGAATTAAATTCTAAGATCATCTCTGATTAAGGAGTAAATCATCACTACACTCAATTAAAAACTGACAATAACAGCCAGGTGCAGTGGCTCACTCCTGTAATAATTCTAGCACTCTGGGAGGCCGAGGGAGGAGGATCACTTGAGCTCAGGAGTTCGAGACCAGCCTGAGCAAGAGTAAGATCCTGTCTCTACTAAAAATAGAAAAAATTATCAGGGCATTCTGTTATCCCAGCTACTGGAGAGGCTGAGAGAAGAAAATCGGGAGGCTGAAGCAAGAGGATCACTTCAGTCCAAGAGTCTGAGGTTGCAGTCAGCTATGATAATGCCGCTACACTCTACCCAGGGGCACAGAGTGAAACTCTATATCAAAAAAAAGAAAAAAACCAACAATACGAATGGTGGAGCGTTAGAGCAAACAGAACTCTAATGCATTGTTGATGGGTGTAAATTCAGAGAGCTGTTTGATGGTATCTATTCAAGCTGAACCTAGGCTCTTTCTGTGACCCAGCAATTACATAATTTGGTATAAACACAACCAAAATACATATATAAGTACATCCAAAGACATGCGCTAAAATGTTTTTAGTATCATTAACAAACTAAAAACAATATCAAAAGTAGCCTGGGGAAATAAATTGGTATATTCTCACAATAGAATACTTTACAGAGTGGGTTGGCAACTATGGCCTTGGGCCAAATCTGGTCCCTTGTCTGCTTTTGAAAATAAAGTTTTACTAGAACATAAAGGTGTCCATTCATTGCTGCTCTCATGTTATGACATGTCACAACAGCAGAGTTGAGTACTTGCAACAGAGACCATATGGCCACCAAAATATTAAATATTTACAATATTTATCTTTTATAAAAAAATTTTCCCAACCCTGCTCTCCAGCTAAAAAAGAACTATCTCAATGGTCAAAAACATGGATAAACCTGACAAACAAAATGTCGAGTGACAGCAGCCAGATATAATAGATAACTTACTGTTTGATTTATATAAAGTTCAAAAGCAGGCAAAATTAATCTACGGAAAAGGATGTCAGAAAAATGGCTACATTTATGGGGAGGTAAATGTCTAGAAGGGACATGATGAAACCTCTGGTACTTCCTCAGTATGGATGATGGTTTCATGAATACGTCCATTTGTAGAAATTGACTTACAATGTGTGAACTTTCCTGTGTATTATATTTCCATAAAACTCTGCTTAGAAAAGAAAAAAAATAAGTTAATCAAAAATGAAATATTAAGGCAATATCATTTCTATTGACCTTTACTTAAGATATTTTCAAGATTTTACCTATCTCCCTATTGTGTTCTTTGTATTGATAATAGCAAATAAATGTTAAATAACATCACGAAAAAGTAAAATCATGTATATTAAAGATAAAGCTTATTTTAAAGTCAGAAGTTGTGAACATGAAAATGGACACCTTATCATGAGTGCCTACTTACCTTTATACAATCCAAAAATATATATGCTACTTTTTGCCTACAAATGATTCTTGAAGTGTTCTACTTATTTTCAAAACAACATAAAAAATCACTCTCTAAAGTATTTAATCACTACATTTCCTACAAGAAAGCCCTTAAACAACAAAAACAAGAAAGCAAGTTGTTTTCAAGTTGTTCTTTGATATTTGTTTCTCCATTAAGTCATTCAGGATATTTAATTATTTGGAATTTATTTTCTTTCTCCGATTTAATTAAAAGAAACATTTTTCATTTATTAATACCAACTTTGCACATCCACTTGTCACATTGACCAGATGAGTAGCACCCCATTTAATAATCAATTTTGAAAATCCATATAAATGGTTTCAATTTAAACCCTCTTGTCCTCACTTCTCTTTCCTCTTTATTATTGGATTTTTAACATTAGTGGGGAAATTTCACTTAAAAATGTCAGCTTGAAAAATTTTTCTGAAAGAAAATTTTTTAAAGAAATAAATGTTTCTTTTATCAATTCTATTGTGACTAGAATATTACGACAGAAAAGTAGCTCTCATTTGCAGATCTCTATCTGATTTTCTGAGAATGACTTGGTTTCTATTTGTTTTCAACTTTTTAAAAGTATATGGACTATAAACATGATTTCTACATATAAAATAGTGGAATTAAAGGTTAACATTCAATGTTTTAAACCCTTAGAGCACATACCCCTCCCCCCCCACACACACACATATACACCAGCAGACTTTCAAACACTGACAACTCTTGAATGCCGCATAGATTACGAACATTGCAGATTATCTATGTTTGCTTTTTGTCTGTCACCTAGGAATGGATTCATGTTTTCAATTGAATTCTAACTCTTTTCTTCAGTAAACACTCTCTGTTATAATTTGCTCTCCTAAGTTCTATGAAGGCAAAGATGTGTATTTACTCAATATTATGTTCCCCTTGGCCTGGCATAGTATCTAAAACATAGCAGGAGGTCAATGAATATTTATATTTATTACAGGAAAATAAATGAATGAATGAAGGCCAACAAAATCAACCCTAAATAACTGCAAAGGAGCCAGCAAATGACAGAAACTTCAAAAAATATAAAATTTAAGTAAGATGTAAATTACACAGTTAAGGACAGGAAAAAGAAACATTTTGAGGTTGTAGAAGACCTTGTTTATTCATCTTAAACCACAAATAAAATTCAATTAGGAAAAATTAAGGCATTAATGTTAGCAGTGGCTTTTTAAGGATGATAGAATTAAAAGTAATAAATGTTCTTCATATTTTTAGGTGTTTTTCAAATATCCTACAATAAGGCTTATAATTTTATATTCAGAAAAAATGAAATTAGAGAAATTAAAACACTTGTTTTAGCAAACATTTACTTATTATCTAGTACATGCTAGGCATTGCCCACATATCTAGGTATAGATATAGATAGGAGCTCAGAATTATAAGGAAGCCAAACATGAAAATGAACCTTCATAAGCAGTATAATGAGTGCTACACAAGTATATTCAGTAAGCAATAGAAAAAAATCAACTGTGCATATGTATACCAGGGTGGAGAGGACTGAGAAGAATCACAGAGTAAGTAGCCTATAAACTGCTTTCTTCAAGATAAAATTTAAATTTAGAAATTTCTAAATGAATCATTATGTTTAGTAATACTGATGTTACAACTACTCCATTATTTTTTTTTTTAGTAAAATTATAAGAGAAAATAACCTGATGAATAAACTAACTATTTACAATTTTGGTAATTTTCACAATCATGAAGCTAGAAGAATAATAAGTAGTGGAAAGTACTTATAGGTGGAGGAGAAAATGAAATTTTCTTTTTTTCAGGAAACATCAACATTAACTGAAAATGAATGAGTTTTTATTAAGTCAGTAGCTCTAAAATCTTGTTGTTTTGAAAAATGATATGCTTTTCTTTAGTTATCTCTCCTATGATAGAGCAGTGTGATAATCCCACAAATTTCCCAGAATCAGATGAAACTAAGAGGTAAATGTTGTGTTTTTGATTAAAACAAAAATAGAAGAGAAACCATAAAATAGAACAAGAGAAAGAAAGAGAACTAGGAAATGAAAGTCATTATATTTCCTTTTATTTATCCTGCTTGTACATATATGTATTTTTAATCCCAGAATAGTGAATTAATGTGTAAGAATATTTATTTGCTTTTCGTAACCTGGAATATTTGAAATCAGTGGAAGCTCTTCATATACACACACCGAAAGATTCTGAATGTGAGAGGCATAAAAAGCATCAGCCTTTTGAGCCAAAACTATAGTCATATCAAAGCCCTGCATGAACTGCAAACATTTCAAATATATACAGCCTGATGGAGTGACTTTTTTGAAAATTTAAGTGGTTAATGAGTTAGACTCCTGATTTTAGGTAGTGACGTTCCATCCTCTAGGGTACTTAAATAGGGAAACCTTTAAGGATGATTTTTATTGTATATCAATTTGTAAGTTTTGCACGTGTTCCAAACAGTAAAACAAAGGCAATAAGATGGCATCCTTCTTACTCAAATGATTAAAAAAAATGTTTAAAATTTATTTATTATATAAAAGTTGTGGTTATCAAATACAAAAAAGTCACCTAGTCATCTTGCCCAAGGAATCAATTATTGAAATGTGCCAGGTCTTAGTAACAAGAATATCTTGAAGAATCAATGTTTATATAAGCTGTAAATTGGAGACTTGCTCTTCACAAATCAGAGGCTTTGAGAGTGAAGGGTCTTCACTGACAGTGAGTGATTTGGAAAAATTAACTTCTCTAGACTTCTTTGGAAGGTACTGGGCATCTTTCTTATCATCTAGGTCATCCAAATGAGACATCTGCAAGATGTTTCCGAGGTGATTTATATCAAATGAGAGATATATATTCTTAAATATATTGGAGAAATTTTTGAAAATATTTTCCATAATAAAAAAGGTGGTTAGATCTCTAATCATTAGAGAAATGCAAATCAAAACCACAATGGGATATCACCTAACCCCAGTGAGATTGACCTCTATCAAAAAATCCCAAAACAACAAATGTGGCGAGGAAGTGGAGAGACAGGAACACTCTTACACAGCTGGTGGGACTGCAAATTAGTGCAACCTCTGTGGAAAAGAATTTGGAGATACCTCAAACAGCTAAAAAATAGAAATATCATTCGATTTGGAGATACCTCAAACAACTAAAAAATAGAAATATCATTCGATCCAGCAATAGCATTAGTAGGCATCTGCCCAAAAGAGCAAAAGATATGCTATAATAGAGACATCTGCACCCAAATGTTTATGACAACACAATTCACTATTGCAAGGTTGCAGAAACAACCCAACTGCCCATCAATTCATGAGTGGAATATTAAAATTTGGTATATGTATACAATGGAATATTACTCAATTATAAGAAACGACAGTGATCTAGCACCTCTTATATTTTTCTGGATTGAACTTGA